>CM066043.1:15191271-15326158 GCA_033557465.1 Ichthyophis bannanicus
GACCTTTTAAAATATAACCTAAACACAGCAGATTTATCATACTCGGATACAAAGGTGACTACTAAGGTAGCCCGAGTTATAATAGTATCCGGAGAATCTTCAAGAAACTTGGTAAGGTCTAGGTTAGCACCTCCTGGAGAGCATCCATCTCACCAGGTGCGCCAACAGATACCTTCCTCCCAGTCAAATAATATAACTTAGAAACTAAAACAGAGTCAGCAGAAGCCAGACCCAAAGATTTCTTTTAGATACTACCGAAATAAAATTTCTGCAGATAACAAATGACATATAGGAAAATTTAACAACCGAATATTTTTAGCTCTAAACAAAGGGGCATGTTTACTAAACATTCTTATCGTGCGGGGCCGCGGTAGTGTACCTGTGCCATATAAGGAGTGGGCGGATCAGGCTGCCAAAAGAAAAAAACCGGGAGTAAGCAACCGGACGTGTGCGCGTCACGGTAATGTGCGGGGTCGACATTAGCGCGCCAAAAGGCAAAGTGGCGCGCTGCCGGGTATAGAAAACACCCGAGCCGTAGTACAACGGTGAAGACACTGACCAATAGTGCAGGGGCCATGGGTTCAATCCCCCATTGTGCACAACGACAAAGGCCAGCTGAGACAGCAACTGTAATGATTAAAATTGTTTTAGGAGGCAAATTAATTTTGAACGGCATAAGGCGGTGCACAGGTCTTTTTCAGCGGCATAAGGAAGCGCACAGTTCTTTTTGGGCGGCCTAAGGCGGCGCACAGGTCCTCTTGTGCGGCAGAAGGCGGCGCACCGGTCGTCTTGGGCGGCAGAAGGCGTCGCGCTGATAGGCACAAGGCGGTGCGCCGATAGGCACAAGCACAGGAACGGAGCCACAGCACATTGGTTAAAACACTGACCAATGGTGCTGGGAGCAGGGGTTCAATCCCCCCCCCCCCCCGTGTACACTGAAGGCAGTTGTCGGTGTTTGTTTTCTATTGGAGTCACAGAAATTATGGCCGCCAGAGGTGCGTGCGCTGCTGTACGTAAAGCGGCGCACTAATGGTATTGGAGGCCTCTGATGACTGGGAGGCATAAGTCGCGCAATGATGGGAAAGCAGAGGAACCGAGCAACAGCATGATGGTTAGAACACTGACCAATGGTGTAAGGAGCAAGGCTGTGAACACCTGCAGTGCACACTAAAGACAGCTGGCTGAGGCATAGGGGGCTGTGGTGCTGGTCAGAAGGGTGTGTGGCAATGTTTTTTGAGGAATAATAATTTGGGAGAGGTAAATGGTGTTGTGCTGATTTGCAAGCACCCAAACACAATCAGTGTGCAATGGTGCAGGGATCAGGGGTGCAATCCCACACAATGGCAAATGAACATGTCTGGCAGAGACAGCACCTGTAAGGGGTAAGATAGCCCCATTAGGGTGTCATCGCATATCTGTGGAATAAGTGGTTTCCAGCAAATGTACTCTCAGAGCACTGTAACATAACGTGCCCTTGAAGTCACCCCACAGGACACATCTCCAAATGCAGTGTCCACCACGCCACCCAACAATGTTGGTGAAATAGTGGCCGAGGGGGCGCCACATAGGGTGCCCTATGAGGCGGGGAAAGGTCACAGCACTCTTTCTGCTGTTAGCACTGTGCATTGTAACGTATGGAAAACATAAGTAGTTGTGCTGACACAGTTCGTGCATATGTGATTTATCAGTGAGGGACTGCAGACAGCCCCTGGTGTCTGTTATCCACAGGGTGTCAGAGTTAATCTCATATTGCAATCCTCAGCCTGGGCCTCTCTGCAGCCCTTTGCTCCGAGATCAGCAATGGCAGACCTGGGTCAGTCATTAGTTACACACCAAGGAGGGGCTGCAGACAGTCCCAAGTGACGCATATCAACACAGAATCAAAGTCAATATCATCCATTAAACTGCCCCATTACCTCTGGAGATTGAAATCCACAGAGTAACACAGCTCCATGACAGCCAAGGTCTGATGAAAAAACACACACGCCTATGTCATGTATGTAGAAAACTGGTGAATACAGCAATGATGTTGCAGGGGTCATGGTCTGCTCCAGTTAATTAATAAGGGTGGGTGAGGTATGTTCCCACTCTGTGATCAAGTGTACAGCAACCACTCCTGGCATAGTGAGACAATTACACCCTTGTGCCATATATTATTGCACCTTTTATGGTGCAGCAGATGTAACATCACAAACATACCCTGTCAGCAAAGGTGAACTGTAATCTATTTCCATAGGCCATGTTGAAAGGCTGTCCACACCCAGGCCACTATCGTAGGCACATCATAAGCTGTGTCAATCAAAGGTGTGCCAGAAGATGCCATAAGGACGTATAGGTAAAAGCAGAAAGCTGAGCCAATAACAGTAACATCCCCCAAGCTGAATGCAAACAGAGGAATGTGCTAAACACACACATAACACAAACACTGCACAGAGCAGAGAAGACAGACAATATCAAATTAAATGAAGGACCTACATAAGTTGATGGGCTGCCGAAAGCAGCTGCAGGCCATGTGACACCCATAAAATGTGAAACACATATCATGGGCAGCTATATCCATGCACAGATTGATGGTAATGTACCCTGCTACACTGACAGTGTGAGACAGAGGATGTGCAGATGTGTGTAGTAGGGGAGTCTGAAATGGAAGAATATGTGAAATATCAGGATGACGGTGGAGTACAAGTGCTAGGCAGAGCACACACAGGAGAGGCAAGCAGGTTGAGATGCAATGCACGAATGTGTGTTAGTCGATGACGTGGTTTAGCAGCATGCACATCAGGGTAGGATGGCACATAGCTGGCAGAGAAAGGATGGATGGAAGGATGTCGCACAACTCAGTTAATGGTACAATGTGGGCATGCCACTGATGTACACACATATGACTATCACACTAATGAAAAGCACATATGCAGGACAAGCAATAAAATACAACACTGCAGACAGGAACCACACAAACGACCAGTACTACAAATGTAGACGCCTAAAATGGTAACACACACCGCCCATGTGAGGCACAACAAAGTCTACATAACCAAAATAACGCATGCCAGTACACAAAACGCCTGCTGGCTGCCATGACAAACAAACACAAAAACAACTAATCTGTAGTAAATGCACATGCAGATACACCATGTACAGAAAGAATTTGCACTCTGTATCTTGCAACAACAACACCTGCACAAACACAATGAAATGTCCTGCACTGAATACAGCATGCAAAACAGGGATATAATTAAACACAACGCCATCAGAGGATGTTCCCTGGATCAGGTGAATAATCAGGAGAAGAACAGGAGACAGCTCAACATGCAATAAGGTGTAGCACACCAAACACCTGAATCTCATCAAAAAGAAAGGGCCACATGCAACAGGATGTAAAGACCCTAAAGTGTGAGGTCGTTATTACACAACAAATGTCATGGCTAGGCAACACACAGGATGCACCCTTTTCTACAGTGAAGACAGTAAAGGGTGTGTGTAGAGCTGAGGAACCTGTTGGTACCTCATGGCCGAGTGAGGCCATTAGAGATGTTAAAAACAAAACATGTGCGGAAAAAACATGCATACAGCACACGTCAAACACATGACCATAGCCAATAACAAAAAGCAATCAATGAGCACACTCTAACACAAAGATCCCAAAGGGCGTGTGTGGATGTCAAGCGTACATAGACAGTGATGTGCCATGTGGCTGTCACTAACACAGCTGGCACTGTACAAGGATGTGAGCATAGGTGACCCATGTACATGTCCAGCAAACAAACACATAAAGGGGATGTATGTGCAAATACCGGAGGACTAACATAGTGAAGTGAAACATGGCTTGCACACCAAACAAACAGTGAACAATTCACAGAAGCACCCCATGTGGCCCATGGCAGGTCATGTAACCCACCATCACCTAGCACCAACAAAAACATCATCTACACCCTGTGACATTGAAAGGAAAATGATGGATCCATGGGCTCACAAGGAGTCATGATTGATACAAAGTCACACATTGAGCATGATGACAGACCTGAAATGCAAACACCACACGAAACACATATTGGGTAAATACAGAACTTTATTTGGTTTGCACATCACAAATAGTGTAGACAGTGCCATCATAATATCAGGGCTGGCCGCATCACCTCGGAAAGTGCTCAAAACCTTTAGCATGTCACAAAGCCACCTCCTACAGAAAGGTAACTTGGTTGACAACAAATTATCCACACCAGATATAATGTGCATCAGGTGCATACTCTGCACCTGACACCAGACCGCAAGCGCCCCCTTGCTGCTGCATGTCGCAAATGTGTCACCCACATATGAGTGCATGTACAGATGAGATGATGCATGCTGAAGACCCAATACACCTCATCTGTCCCTCAGAAAATACCCAACTGTCAAAACAGGGGTCAGACTAACTCCAAAAAGATATTTGGTGCAAAGTATTTTAATGTTCAAAAACATGACAGAAAAGTAATGATGATACGCACATCCCAATGCCCGATATGGGATTACAAGCTACACCACTATGGACACAAACAATCATGTAAATCACAATAAGCATCTGCTAACAAATACCACATGCACATGACCACAGACATAATACCAACTCAACAACCAGCAGAAATATGCACATATTACACCATCAAGGAGGTCAACATGCAGTGTTGGTTTTGGGAAACAGTGCATCGTCACATATACCCGGATACATGGAATTTCCCAGTAAACAAGTAGTATTGACACCCACACTGCCACACTGCAAACATAATGTGGCAATGTGAGTGTCGCTAACACAAGCCATAGTCATGACCGTGAAGACGGGAAATGCAAGGTGTGTACAGACATGCAGACTGTCATGTATGCACAGTACGCAAACACACGAAGCAGCATATAAATAAGGAAATAATGGACAAACATATCACCTAAATCCACACAGAAGCCATAGGTCCACATGTGGTGTCACAGAAACATAGTCAGTGAGATGCACAAGCACCAGCCACATGGCAACATGATACAGTGATGCCACACATGCATGTAAACACCCATGGGTCACTGAAAACATCATCCCAAGATGGTGTTGTGTTTGAAAACATTGTGGAGTTTAAATGGGGATCATGTCCAGGTGGCAAATAGGTTGACGTAGACAATAGGAGCACTCCATCGTTGGCCACATGACAAATACATGGGCTGTATGCTTGTGTTGTAAGAAAAACATTAGAATATCATCGGTGCCATGTCACAGCCATGGTACAAAACATGAGACACCCAACTGTGACAAAATGTAACACCTACAATGTCCATGTCAGTTGCTGCTGCACAAGGGGGGATCATCGTAAAACGTCAGAATTGTATCTGAAATCCAAAAACTCATGTTAAAAGTGTCTTTGAGGCGCAAGACATGCATAGTCAGGTGTCTGTGATCAATATACCATAGTCCTTCGAAGTCCATGTGTGTCCCCCACAATGAGGAGCACGTCCTGCCAATCAATTGCATCAGCAGTGCTATAGACACCTCTGTCAGGGTGAAAGCAGTAGTCAAAAATCAATAATGTCTATCCCAGTCATGTGTTGCACTCTCAGAGGTAAAACATCCAATGGCAAAATGTCATAGCAAAGAGTTGCATGGTGGTCTGTCCTCAAACAGGTGGGTGTTGTTGACAACAGTTGCAGTGTAAGAGATGTGCCCGGTATGTCCACTGTCCTGTGTCAGGAGAGGAGAGGTATGTAATCGTCAGACACCTTTGAAAAGAAACACAAATGTCATAACGTCACAGCTGTGCAAATGCTGAAGAAAGGAATGCAAAGGCAAACAGGACATGATAGCAATATGAAACATAACCATGTGGCCAACATCATTATGCCTCAACACAGACATGGTTGTCACATGGATATGTTAATGTCCATGCGCCTGTCACACAGGTGTGGTGCAGCTACACACCATATGCAGCTGTTCATGTGAGTCTAGAGAAAATGTTACATGCCCATCAGAACAACATTATATCATCAACAGTGAAAGACAGATGTAATGAACCCCAAAAGAAACCAATACACATACCGTGTGTGTGCATCAGGTGTAGCTCATCAATCGCTTGAGCCACTACACAACAATATCAGGAACACCTGAAGGTAGACAATGTCAGCAAAAGCTCGAGATTCACCATGGCAAGCCAATGTTGATGACGGTCCAGATTATGTGCATATCTGTAAACACAAATGAAAACAGACCAGTGCTTAATGACAACAAAAGAAACATGTTTTCACAATGCACACAACACATGTCCATAATGTTGACAACGTTTACACCACTATGTAAGAGGTAGCATAGTCACAACAGACACCCAGAGGCACACACCCCTAACAGCACATGATAATGTATGATGTCGGAGCAATGCAACATCACACAGGCAAACGAGAAATACACACACCCACAGTATGGAAATGTCAAATTGACATCTGTAACACATGGCCTGCATGTGCACAGGTGTAGATCTGTAGATATAACGGCCCAGTGACCATGCAATGATATCATGGTGTTGTCTGAGAGTACATTGTTTGGGGACAGAAAACGTGCAGCCAAACATCACAATACAACAACCTACACACACATGCAGGTCTGTTTCACATGTCACAGTGAAAGTGTGGTAGAGGACATGCTTAACCAAGACACAAGGGAATATGAGTGACACCAGCAAGAGATGGTTTACTGATGCTAAACCTAGAATATTGGAAAACAAATCATCTGTGCAATATGACAGATCAATAGGAACATGTGATTTCAATTAGTGCGGTCACACACAATGTCTATGTACAACCACCTACCAAAACAAAATGATTAATTGCTGATGTAGAGACACATGGCAAAGCACCAGACCAACACCATCCAAACCACGTATGTCCTCTGCACATGGAGACACAAGATAAGCAAACAAATGTCATGTTATAGCCGTGAATCACACACTGCACCGTCATGTCCCCAGCTATCACACCCCACAAGAGCCCTCAATTAATGACTGCTCCCTATCACAATGTACAGATCACATACATGTCAGAGGCATCACGGAGATGTCTAACGAGATCCTGAGGTGTGTGTAGTGTCTCCGACCCCTCCCTTACCTCTCTGTCCGTGTACACACAGAGCAATTCAGGGGTATGCGCACACCATTCTGTTGTCTCAGTCGCAGAGTGCACTATAAACCTTTTATCACCATATTGTGACAAAAGACTCCTCTACCTGTTTAATGTTGTGCCAAAGTTGTATGTTAATCCACTTACAATAGGGAAAAGCATTGGATATCTGCGCTCCCACCTCATGTATTCCCGTATCATAAACATATCCTGGTTTGTACATCTCATACCGTCTGTAATATTAACAGTTATGTTCTGATGATGTGCACAAATAACATGCATAATGTGTTGCATGTGTTAAAATGGACCACCCCATGTCTGCATGTGACAAACCCCTGAGGGCTGCATGCCATCCCAATGTGTGTTAGTCTGAACGTTGAAACATGCATACCCTACATGTGCACCTCTGATAAATAG
Source organism: Ichthyophis bannanicus (assembly GCA_033557465.1). Classification (NCBI taxonomy): domain Eukaryota; kingdom Metazoa; phylum Chordata; class Amphibia; order Gymnophiona; family Ichthyophiidae; genus Ichthyophis; species Ichthyophis bannanicus. The sequence goes on from CM066043.1 coordinate 15,198,808, forward strand.
CTGGCACCTACGTCTGTGTATGTAAGTCAACATAATCATGCCTTGCTTGTGTCTGCAAGATATTTGCTCATATGGTCTGTGTTCACGTTACCTACACACATACACAGCCTGTAGCTAACGCATGATGGATGATGTTGCAAGAGCATCAGCAAGATATGCCATCCAATCCATTAAATACCTGCTATAACACAAGCAACACCCACATGCTGTGATCCAACTGGCTATTGTAAAACACCCTTTGCTGTATCTGGCTGATACATCTCACCATGTGTGTAGATACCCATCACTGCAGTGAAGGTAGACTCACCAAGTTAAAAGTGTTTTATCACAACCCCCTGGCTGCACAATGCAGAAGGTCCCCATCCCTAACCACATCCATGTCATGGCTACCTGATCAACAATACATTTTGACACACGTCATGTATGACATCCACATACCACCCAAACTGTTTATATCATCTCCCCATACTAGCATTAACTATGTTTATTGTGCTTTATGTGACATGTTGCTACACACATGAAGAGCACACAAACATAGGTATGTCACAGGAGCCTAATACCAACATAAACATCACAAATGTGTCTAAGCGTAGCGCTCCACAATGGACAACAGTCAACAAACAGGGAGTGACCGTCCAACATGAACATATCAACATATGGCTGACACTGTGTGGCACACATATCATGTAAGATAACACCTTCTGGTCTGACAACAGCTGTTTATATCAGAAGCATACACTACCTGTGAATTGCACCCTCCAAACAAACCACACAGATACCAACAAACCCCCACATCATCTGCCACCAACTGCTGTTGTGCAAATCCCACATTATTTGTGGCACACCCATGGACATATGTGATGTTGGCATTTAGAGTCAACTGGTACTGCAGTGTGTCATCCAGATTCCATGTTAACATTAACACATAACACAATAAACATTACACACATTGTATAGCACATGTGTGTCATAAGCGACTTAATACGTACATGTGAACAGCTCTGCAATCAACCTCCGCCTGAACGCTGAGCCCTCCCGTGTGTCACCACTGGCACGTACAGGGGGGCACAATGGATCCTCCTCAAGATCCTCATTAATTTCTGCAGGGATATCGTGCCTGAGAGCAATGTTGTGCAGGATGCAACAGGCTATGATTATCTCGGCAACAGTGCGTGGCTTATATTGTAAGGCCTCGCCTGTCCTATCCAGACACCTGAAGCGACTCTTCAAAACGCCAAAGGTGCGCTCTATGACAGAGCGGCTGGAGGCATGGGCCTCATTGTACCTCTGCTCTGCACGTGTCCGTGGCTGACGAACAGGAGTCAGCAGCCAGGGGCGACAACCATATCCTGCATCACCTGCAGAAAGAAATGTTGCATGTAAATGTAGGGGTCCATGTGACACAGTCCTGACAGCTGTGTCGACATGAGAAAGAAACCAACAAGACAGTGTGACAACAATATACAGCTGCAAACTATGCAGCTCTATCAGATATACATATGATGACATACAAGCTAAACATGGCTTATCCAGCCCGTAAACACATATCAAATATCACAAACGACCATAGTCACCCTTAAATAATGTGTGTGTGTGTGTGTGTGCTACATGCGTATGGTGATGCAGTTACTGTCCACATCTGCAAACCCACAATGGTGACACCACAATAGCAATCCAATGCTCCCATAATCACAGGGTATGTCTCATCAATAACCAAGGGAAAACACACAGCCATTTGCGTGTGGCACACATACACACCATGTATGCCATGGTGGTAGGTAAGAATGAAAAGCATATCACCTGTAGACATCCTGTTTATGAATGGCAACATATGATGTTTATTTTGTCAGGCAAAATAGACTGTGTATTGTTGCGCGCCAATGCCTGTCATAGCCATACTCTTCCCAGTCCCCATCCTGTACACATCCCTCTGAAGGTGCGGTCGTCCAACATGCACACTGTACCCGTCATTAGTTTGCCCCCAAAACATATGCATAGGCACATAACCGTCCGGTGTAGCTGGTTCCCATACCGCTGTGTATGCACCCACATAGTCCCCTTGCTGTAACTGTACATTTTACACAATGTGATGTGAAATGAGAATGGCCAGACAAGATGACACAAACGTACCCTCAACTACAGTGTCAGAGGCTACTGTAAACACTACATATTGTTGCAAGTCTGCTGTGACATAGGCAATATGTCTGGCCAAATATATGCACACGTGTTTCCCCTGCTGGAAACCTCAACATCATCTATCAGATATTAATATACACCTACTCATGTCAGATATTGAGCCCTGGGTGACAACTCCATCACAGAGTGCGTGTGTCAAACTGACATGCACATGACATGTGTGTACTATTAGGGTTATCCAGAACCAGACATGTTAAATGACGGAGAAACATTATCCAGCAATTAAACATCATCACAGGTGTATGTGGTGGACAAAACCACCCCACCAACCACCCCATGTTTGCATATGCTACCAACATGCACTATGAGGTCATCATCAACAACATAGATGTCTGCACTGAGGTGGCAGCACATGTACAACATGTGCATATAACGGTCATAGACTGTGAGGATAATCATGATGTAGGGTTAATGTCTCTAGTCGTACCAGACGTACAAAAACATGTAATAATGTATACCAACACCAGTCCTGTGACTAACATCAATCATATGCAAAGTGCATGTGTCAAACTATATAAAACCTCTACTGTGATCACAAATAGAAACATGTATAATGACATACAGAAATAAAAGACCCTGACATACTCACCCAGCAAGATACATTCGCCAAAACGTCCCTCCTCAAATTGTGTGAATATTGCCGAGTGATGCAGGATATAGGAGTCATGGGTGGACCCTGCAAACCTAGGGACCACATTCAGAATATGCTGATTTGCATCACATACAACCTGAACATTCAGGGAATGGTAGTGTTTGCGGTTGCGGTACGCTACCTCCCTGTCTCTAGGCGGGACCAGGGCAACATGTGTGCAATCAATAGCTCCCATCACGTGTGGTATCCCGGCTAATGCCTCAAAGGCCTGGTTCAGGGTCCACCATTGTTGCCTAGTGTGGGGTATGGCTATGTAATCCCCCATCCGGCTGACCATGGCACGCAGTACCTGGTGGAGACATTGTGAGAAGGTGGGCCGGCTCATGCCACCCACTGCGGCCACAGATGTCTGAAAACAGCCGGAGGCAAAGAAATGTAAGGCAGCAAGGAGCTTGACTAAACCAGGTATGGCATTGGACCGATCAGTCAGGGGCTCGAGGTCAGGTCTAAGATCCTCATAGAGACCCCTAATAGCCCTTGTGCTCAGTCGGTAAAGGGAGATGACCTGGTCCTCTCGCATGTCATAGAGCTGGGGACGGGGCCTGTAGAGGGGTGGCTGCTGAGCCTGCACCTCAGCACGCCTCCTGCGCCGTGCACGAACAACACAGGCTTGGACCGCCACCACAGCTGCAGGTCTGAGTTGCTGCGGGACTATACCCATGCCCTGTGCCCCAGCCCCATCGACACCATCTCCCGTGTCCGGCAACCCAAGCATCTGCCCACTGCACAGGACACATGCAGCAGCATAGACATGCGCCATAAACTCCTCCCACCAAACTAAGAAACAAATAACTATGTCACACACAATAAACTATCTAAGCACTGTACAAACTACAAGACACACCAGACCATACACACACAAGACAATACAATCCTCAATACAAACGCCAGCCAAACAATCTACACATACACCTGTTCGGACTCCCTTACTGTCTCTCACCAAACACACTTCTACTCTTCTCCGCCTACAACCCTCAACGTCGACAAGCTGTTCTCCCTCGCCTATATTTCTTTTTCCTTGCCGTGACGTCCAATGCGCATGCGCATCTGCTCGCAGACGAAGGTCTAGAGTCACGCGCATGCGCGACTCTACGCATGGGTGTCGGCATGTGCGTGGTGACACGCAGATGCGCATCGCCTTGCGCATGCGCAAAAAGCACCCAGACGCCCATGCGGGACTCCACGTAATGCGTATGCGTGACCATACACATACGTACCACTATTTCCCTCGGCGCATGTGTGTGTTGACGCCTGCAAACGCCCATGCGTATGACGTCACACTCACGGCGCGCGAGCGCGACGCACGAGCGTGTCCCACCAAATACACGCCTGCACAAATGCGCATGTGCAGAAATCAAACGTGCAAATACCGTATAAATAGGCCTCAACACGTGGCACACGGTGAGGGATGTTAGAGGAGTTTCACAAACAGACACAGAGGTAAAGAGTGAGCCAGAGCCAGAGGATAGGTTAGAGGTAGTCCAGAGGAAGGAGTGAGACATAAAGGTACAGTGTGCAATAGGGAGTGAGGCTGTGGTGGCAAGAAGTCAGAGGAAGGCGGGATATAGAGATTGAAGCAGAGTCTGAGAGAGAGAGGCTGAGGTAGGGGTACGGCACAGGATAGAGGGAGAGGATAAATTACAAAATCACTGTAGTATCTGTGTACATGTGCTCATTTACTTGACACAGCACCTGTGTTACAGTGTACTGTATTGTGTCCTCTATTGTAGTGTTATTGTTATCTGTTGTGTGTGCTGTGTCCTGCTGTGTGTTGGTGAACGGGGGTTGTTTGAGAGGTGCCTGTGTTCAAGGTGGAGATGGAGAGGGACAGTGACAGAGAGGGCCAGTGTGAGGAGGCGGAGGATGTGGGGCAGCCAGTTGGTGATGAGTCACCCAGGGCACAGACTGCACAGCCTAGCCACGAACAGGCAGGGCCATCTGCTGAGCGACAGCCGTCACATTACAGCCAAATGGCCAAACGAAAAAGGGTCCCTGTGCCAGCAACACAAAGGAGGAGAGCTGTAAAGTTCAGTGACAGTGAAAACCATATATTACTCTCCCATGTCCTTGACAACTACGATGTATTATTTGGCAGACTGAGCACACGCACATCTGTTGCAAACAGAATGGCAGTGTGGGAGGATCTGCGTACTGCACTGTGTGGGGCAGGGGGCCCCACACGTGATGTAGACAGCTTAAAAAAGAGGTTTTCTGACATCAAGAGAGGTGTCCGTCAGCACATGGTTGCTGTAAGACAACATGCTATGGGCACAGGTGGCGGACCCCCCCTCACACCCACACTCTCGCCCCTGGAACAAGAACTTGCAGCACGGCTGGGAGACATCTACCTTCGTGGACTGCCAGAGGCCCTGGATAGCGCACATCCACATGCAGGTATGTACACTAACTAATCATTTCTTTCTCATGTACAATCTCCATATTCCGTACAGGGCAGTCCTATGCAAATACACTCCCATATGTGTCCACAAAATCCACATCATGTTGCCATCCTGTTGTGATATGTGTGTGCAATATCCTTACCTCACCATTTCTGTTGACATGTCTGGGGTTCACATCCAAACATACCTCCTCAACCCATCCCACGAGAATATGGCATAATGAAGCACACACACACATGAGTCACCAGACACAAAACAACTGTGATTTCCATACACTGCATGACTGTGTTGGTCATTTCCAAGGCATGTTTGTATGACATGACAGCAATACAGTGCTGCATGTGCACCCCAGTGGGCCAAAGGTGATGCCTAGTTGCCATACGCTGCACTATGGGTCACTGCGAGTCACATGTAGCACTGAGAGAATCATATGACATACAAATATGACCCATACTCACAAACCAACACACACATGCAGTGATTTGCATAAAGCAGGTGTTAGGGTGGGGGCAGTAACACGCATGTGCGGAAATATGTTACAAAACAGAGGAATGGGATGCTATGGGCAAACATGTGCAATGTGACCATGAACAGGAGAAGGGGCGATCTGCCACCTGCGCATGGGCACAGCACACACATGTGTCCCTAACCCAGACACATGGTGGTGACACACACGTATGGGAGTGTGTCCGGTGTCTGGTATGCAGCACACATGAACGGACGCAAAACATCCTGTCTGTGTGTTATATATCACACATGTATACATATGTGGTTTGCTGAAACATATGTGTGCTCTCTCTGATTCCTCCCAATGCAGGTGACTACAGTCAAATGGGTGCGGAGGAAGAGGAGGAGGAGGGGGCAGAGGAGGAGCAGGAGCAGGATGAGGCGGTGGTGGAAGAGGAGGAGGGGGAGGTCTACATTGCAGCCCCTATGAGTCTGATGGAGGCAGAGGCTGCTGTCTCTGGGGGCAGCACAAGTGCTGGCAATGAGTCCCTGGAGCCACACGTGCGCGCCATGACACCATTGCGTGAAGCAGCAATAGAGACCAGCCAACCACCCATGCCAGCAGAACCAACACCTACACCTCTCCCGGAGTTGATGATGGCAGAGATGAGGGCCTATGGTGCATCATCACATCGTGATGCTGAAGGTGGGTGACAATAGACTGTCACAACCACAACACACACACCAGTAGTCCACAGTTGGTGTGTGTGTGGTGGCTGTTCAAACATTACCTCCACACGTTACATGTTCTGCTTGATTACCTTAGATGTGTGATACCCAAAGGTTGTAGGGTACCTGAAATGATAGCATTCTACACCCAATAGAATAGTGTATGTACAGGTTGATACACATGGATGCAGACATATGAGGAATGTGTCTGACGGCCCAGCACTCTATGACAACATAAATTGATACAGACATTGGGAAAGCTACATCCTGCCGCTCTGCAGATACCCAAATGTCTTGTACACAGCAGGATGACAACTTAGCCATAGTCTGCTGTGTTAATGAGCATATGTTAAGGTATATGACCATTCCTCAATGTCTGCATTTGCGGGTAGCGGGAAACATAGCCATGTCTTTGTAGAGCTCTGATGCCCCCCTCTGTTGCTTCCCCTGCTCTGTCCAAACAGAAAAGCATGTAAATGTACTACACAAAGGGCAATTTCCTTATCGGCCCCACTTATATGGAACTCTCTCCCTCCCGATGTGCGATCCATGGATGATTTAAAGGAGTTCAGAAAACAACTGACATGTGTACTCTTCACTGAGTACTATGGCACAGACATCTAACAGTCTCTATTATTATAGCCTGCATGTAACGTGTTTTACTGTAACAGTTCCTTGATGTTGTGTATCCCAATTTTACCTTCACTCTTAAGTTTAGTCAGTGTATGCCCCCCTGTCTCTGTTCTCCCCTCTTGTGTCTTGGTAACCGCTGTGATTTAAGGAAAAGGCGGTATAGAAAACCTGTAAAATAAATAAATAACTAAATAACTACACATTTGTTACATGGCCTACATTATCTGGACCAAGGACCCTCCTCTGTGTTACAGTGAGGGTGCACATGTATCACTCAGGAGTCACATATGTGCAGCAGAGGTGCACATGTACAGGTAAGGTGTGTCATCCCTGTGCCTACCAGACATCCCATTGCTTCATTAACAAACACATGTCCCTGTCAGAGAATGTGTTTTTCCCTCCACATGTGTCATCAATTGTGATGTCATATCTCGACCTTCCTGTGTTCATCTCCGTTGGTGTCCAGCTGATGTAGTTGTGGCTCGTGCATGCGCAAGCTCCCCTACACGATGGTTATGTGAGAGCTGTCATTGGCCAATCCTGTTGCCACAACTGTAGTATATGGGTGTTTCACCACAGCCTGTAAATCGTTGTGAGGGCATACCACATCTACGTCGTGTGATGTGCCCTGTGGGTTTGTCTGCCTGCCATATACTACTGTGGACATTATGTATATTGGCCCTCTCCATTTCTGTGATTGAGTCTGCCCTATCACATCACCAATCGTGTGGCATGTACATTACATGTTTGTGTATGGCGTTGGAGTAGTGGAGATGTATGGAATATAACATGCTGTATCCCATGCACAGGCAGTCGACGTGTTCTGGAGCGGATACGCCTTGCAGTGGAGCAAAACACAAGGCAGGTGTGTGGTGAGATCCATCAATTACATGAGGCGGTCCAAAACATGCCCGTCACCCGGATATGTGAGGCCCTTGAGGGCATGCTGGATGTTATGCGCCGACTTGCTCCTGCACCACCACCAGCACGGGTTCGAGAAGAGGGTCGTGGCCGGGGGAGGGGGGAGGGGCCCGACATGTCAGGCGTGGGCGACCACGTCGCCAATAATGAAACATGATATATGCAATAACATGGTATAATCCTAGTTTATGTTGATCTTACAATGCTCAGTTAGAGCAATTATGTATCCAGTTCAACATGTTTTTGAGGTGTTTGTTATGTGTGTCATGTCAATAGCTTACATATGCAGATCATATGTTGTGTGGGTGTCAGGTAACACTTACATTTGTAAGGCACACACATTAGAATATCCATGTGTATATGGAATGCTAATTATGAGACCTACGCTGTGACAATAAACAGCTGTATTACTATACATACAGTGTGTGTGTCCAATGAGTGTCTATGTTGTCCCATGTGTATCGGGGAGGCGGGGGGTGTTTGTGAAAACCCTAAATGAGCTGCGCCCAGGTCATCTAGTGATGGGTACAGTAGATGACCCACACACAGGTTCCCTGCTGCAAATACCTCAACAGAGTCAGCTACGATTGTCATGCTGCACAGACATGTGATGTGTCACGTGCACCTTGTTTCCCAACATCCTTGGGGATGCAGCGGCACAGTGTGCACACACATCCATGTGGTCACAGGGGGACTATGTTCCCAATGGCGTGTTTACGTCACATACTCATCGCCGTGAGAAACCCATCATAGAACACTCATTGGTGGCATATATGTGGCTTTTTCCCTTGACCACATCAATAATCTCCTGCATCCCAACACACCATAGGTACGTCTGTGACAGAGGCAGATATGGGTGGTCTGCCTATGTTTGGGACTCAGATATGTGAAGACCTTTGTTCCACATAGGACCATTCCTGTGCCATGTACATCAGTGAGACAGCTGCTACGTTGCAATGGTTACTGTAGACCCCTAATTATGAACATCGACACCTTATTTGGGGGGTGCTGTTGGTTTCACACACATGTTTGCACCACAGAAACATATGTGCACCCACACATATCACATGCTGACATCCGCACACTTTGCCTAGGTCAGACACGTGAGCATTACAGGTTTTTTCAAAAATATATTTTATGATGGAAAACACAACTGGGATAAACTTTACAGACGTGGGAAGGGGGAAAATACCATCACCCTCCCCCCCTCCCCAAACATCCTCCCCTCCCCGCAAACGCCCACACGCAAATATAAAACACACACACACATAAAACAGACACACAGGTGACACCCACCCTCCCCCAGCATGCCCACTGATGGAAGACAGGGCAGCACAGGGCACATGTGGTGACGTCACTAGCACAATCACTGACGCCAGTGACGCCATTGAGGGGGTGCTTGCCGACATGGCAGACGTACCACCTCGGCAACCACCCTCTCAATCACTCCCGCCAGCCACTGCTGAGAGTGACACATCTCATGTATGCGTTGCTCCATCCCATCCAAGGCCACAGACAGGCGGTCCACGCATATGCCACCACACACACACATTGTCAATGTTGTCTGTGTGGTGGCATCTGCATAGGGCCTGTCTGTGGCCCTGGATGGTGGAGGCAACTGCAGTGGCTGGGGGGAGGCCACAGTGCCCTGTGATGCCCTGTCTTCAACATCACTTTCCCAAACCCCTTCTGGGAAATCCTCCACCCCTGATCCCTCCCCAACATCCCCCCCCTCCACATCACCTGCAGCCACCCTCAACCCTGCCTCCCCCACAGACACCCCTTCAGAATGTCCTTCTTGGCCCTCCTGTGTCCTTTCTTCAGGTGATCCAGGTGTTTGCGCCTCCACCACCTCCACCTCATCATCCTCGTCCACCTCCTCCCCCTCCTCCTCCTCCTCCTCCTCTGTGGTGTCCAGGACCACCACCTCTGCATCATGTGGTGTTGGTGTCCTTCGGAAGAGGTGTGCAGAGGTGGTGGCCTCATCCTCGGTGCCATCACCATCTGTGGAACATGACAGCCATCAGAACGTTTCTCTGTCAGAAATATAGCACATCTACATAGGCAGGTAACACAAAGGCATCTCTGATAATGGGACATAAGTTACAAATACGTGACATTCTCATTATTATACATCATCACCCTTTTGTGAGTTCTCACCCTGGAGGCGCTGAAGGTATGCAGCATGGTGGAGGCGCAGCTCCCTGCCCTTCTTCCGGAGATCCTCGATCTGTGGATATGCAAAGGAAAGGTGAGGGCATTAGTGACTGGTCACCTTCTGCTGGTTTGCCCACACACACACACACACACACACACACACATCACTGTGCACAGGGTCTTGCTGCTTCTGCGACAGTGCTGTGTGTGTGTGTCATGTACTGCATAGTTTGTCACCTGTCAGCAGGCAGTTCCATGGGCAACACGCATATGTCATGCCATTGGTTCTCCGCTGGTGACAAGGGAGCCTGTGTGTCACAGCTGACCCTCATCCCTTGTGACGGTGTGTGTCAGCATCCCACAGTGTGAATGCACTGCCCCTCCCCTGTCCAACATGTCTCTCTCAGGTGGGGTATACAGCTTACACAGGGATCAACATTGAAAAAAACGTGTGAGAGTGACACGGACATGGAGTGGGCCCCCCCCCCGGGGATTGGGGGGGCTGTTATGTCCTCATGCTGCTGTTACGCCAGGTAAACTCTGACAGGGGTTTGGCTATGCTGTCACCAGATACACACATAACATGGTCTATCACCTGGCTGCAACTTATATGTACATGCTAGTTTGTTTTCACAGGTGTGCTGATGGACTGTGGCTGCCTTCTTATTCCCCACCTCTTTCTATAGCATCCTGTGTGTGTGTCAGATAAAAGTGGGTGACATCATTTGGGTGTGGCCCAGGGCAGTCAGCCCAAACGGGCCATGCCTGGAAGGGCCTTCAGGGAAGCTTACATGGTTCGTGGGGGGTGGCCAGCAAGGCGTCTTAAGTATTCATATTTCATTATGGCCTATTGGCAAACGGGGGGAAACCTACAAAGTGACATACTCCTGTTATCTCATGGCTCACGTGTGTGTGGGGGGTTATGGAACCTCCATTTGTGTACATTGTGACATATAGGTCAGATGACACACAAAATAAACATACACTGCCACACGTGTTTCACTACAATAACTAGTGTCATGCAATGACAGACACAGTGACCTGCTTGATGTTTGGCAATCCATGACCTAGGAAGAGCCATATTGCACGGCCAACATCACAACACACATACACATTAGTTTGCTTATGATGTCATTTAAAATGGACACTGGGGTGTGTTCTCATGCATCCTGGGGTTTCATCAATATAGACACACATGGAAGGCCTACCTCCTTTTGTTCACAGAACATTGGGGGGTCACAGTACCACCTGCATTAGTTGCTTTGTCTGTGCACATGTGTGCAGTGACACCTGTGGCCAGTGTACATGGCTCCCTCAGCACATCCTGTACATACCCTATCGCACCCTTGCATGACCTTGTAGCAACATTGCACAGTTTGTTGCCAATGATGTTGTCCATGCTAGTCACAGTTACACTGCATGTGCTGTGTTACACACATCTATGCTGAGATTCTCTTTAGACATCCTGGTACTCAACCCCACTGGCAAACTGATATGCAACCAATCATTGGCGGAGTGTGGTGAGAGGAGTCATTGTGTGGGTGGCCCTATTGACTGTGACAGGGGACACTAACATAAACATTCACCTTTGACAGGGCCAACAATATCAATGCTTGCACCACTGGCTGCATTGTGGGAGGTGTGTCATATGGGCAAGCTGCTGGCTATGTGCAACCTACGTTGCACACAGTTGATGTCAGCGTAATGTAGGGGTAGGGGTGGGTATTGTTCCTGTATGGCCTAGGTTATGTTGTTATGTTCATATTCACTGGTTCAGCTGCGCTGACAGAAGGTGTTTTGTGGAAGCAATATCGACAGGGGCCAAACCAACATAACGGCTCTTTGCACCAGTGCTCATGTGTGGGTTTATGTATGTGTTATCCAGCAACATCAGTTGCATGTGTCACTGAAACACCATCAGTGATGTCCATGTGTCTGATGTTGTTGGATTTATCTTAGGTGTTAAGGTTTTGAACCACAATCTGCATGGTGGTATGGGGACATGTCTCTGCTACAGGTTTCTGATAACACATATAATGGCTACGGGGGATGGGGTGCTGTTACACACATTAACCTCTGCAGCTAGCATATCATCTGGAGACATCACAGACATGTGTGATGAGATATTCACCTCACAAACTATGGTATAGGTCCAACCTACCTGCCATGAACATACACATTATCTTACTGACATACCCACCATAGCTATTGCTGATCTGTCCCCCTGTGGGCTGGTTGTCCTACCACAATTCATCAGCTGCACACACATTAGCAAAAGGGTGACTAACACGACGCATTGCGCAGCTCACAGGAATCCTGGGGATAGGGAGAATGCATATAACCTGTTAGGCACACACAAGCATATTCCCATGGTGCCAGATTAGACACTGGGATGGTCTTCCTGGCCTCCAGGGGATAGGGAGCATAGAGCAAAACTGTTAGAGCACACACAACCATATCTCCATGGTGCCAGATGAGCCACTGTAGTGGCATACCTGGCCTCCAGGGGATAGGGAGCATACAGCAAAACTGTTAGAGCACACACAACCATATCTCCATGGTGCCAGGAGAGCCACTGTAGTGGCATACCTGGCCTCCAGGGCATAGGGAGCATAGAGCAAAACTGTTAGTGCACACACAACCATATCTCCATGGTGCCAGATGAGCCACTGTAGTGGCATACCTGGCCTCCAGGGGATAGGGAGCATACAGCAAAACTGTTAGAGCACACACAACCATATCTCCATGGTGCCAGATGAGCCCTTGCGATTGTCCACATGGAATCCAGGGGATAGGGTATATGTGTTAACCTGCCCATGCACAGACAAGCATTTTCCATGGGTTTCTTAGAGCCTACTGGGATGAGCTCTATGGACCTCTGCAGTTAGGGGAAGTGTTTGGGGCTCTGACAGCACACAGACCAATATCACAGGGCTGACAGCAAACACACTGTGATGGGCTCTCTGTCCTCCTTGTGATAGGGTGGATGCCTGAAATTGGATGGGCACGCACAAGCATTTCTCCAGGGTGATTGCTAGCCCACTGTGATGGGCGCTGTGGACCCATGCAGATAGGCGTGTGTATTGAACAACATGGCCAACACTGCCCATCTCATCTGGGTGTGTGACATACCATCAATGCTATGTTTCACTTATCCTTGTGCTTGTCCCAGGGTGCTTTGTTACAGGTACTGATCCCACCATATCCATATGTTGTTGTTTCTATTTACATCTGCTGATCTAGGGTCTAGCATAATTACAGTATGTTGTGGCACAGCCATGGCAGCAGCTGACATGCCACAAGGGTAGCATGGACACCTCTATGACCATGTCCATCACCACCTGGGTGCAGGTCACCACACTCACAAATGACACAGATACATTTTGCTATGTCTTCTCATCTTGTGCACATTACTGACTCACAGTACCTCATAACAACAGCATGGACATTTGCAATTAGCACAGGCTACAGATCTCATTTTGAGGTACAGGCACCATACACTAACCTCACGTGGGTAGTCTGCTTCACTATTGAACCGTCTTTGTAGACGTTGCCACGCCCTTAGGACCTTGGAGCTGTCCCTGTGCCCGGTGGCCCCTGGGAAGAGCTTGTGCTGGCGTGGTGCGATCAGCCGGGACAGGTGCCTGAGCTCTCGGAGGTTGAAGGAGGGCTTCCTTACTCTGGGCGCCATTTTCAGATATTATCACCTGATTGGACGCAGCGTGCATCACGCACATGCGTAGGGCACCTGACGCGCAAATTTACGTGCACCTGCGCCACGCATATGGCGCAGTTCAGAAACGTATGGCGTCCATGTGCGCACCGAACGCAGTACGTGCATGTGGCCTACGCAGCTGGCGCATGTTTGCAATATTTCACGTGCAACTGCGTCACGCAAATGCGCACAGAAAAGTTTATCGCTAGAACCTGCGCGACACACATTACATATACACTGTTGTGTGCCATTTATCTTACGGAACTGAACACCATTTTCGAATGTTGATGTGTATACACATTTGGGTCTTGAACCTATCAACACATACACAATGGTTCTTTGGCTTCTGTATGATGTGATGTGCTATGGCCTTCACATTGCAATGACTGCCAATAATAAGGGCGATGTTAATTAAAGAAGGTTGCTGTGTGGGTACCCGTTAGTGTACTGGTGCCATATACGGAGTGGCCGTTTCAGGGCGGACATAGACAGACACCAGAGCAAACCTGTGCGTGTCGCAGTAATGTGCGGGGCCCACATTGGCGCGTGGGAAGGCTACGTGGGCCGCTGCTGCATAAACATACAGCAGAGCCGTAGTACAATGGTGAAGACACTGACCCATGGTGCAGGGGCCATGGGTTCAACACCCCATTGTGCTCGATGGAAGAGGCCAGCTGCGGCATCAAATGTAGTGGGAAAAAGTGTTGTGGGAGGTATAGTAATTTTGGGAGGCAGAGGGCGGCGCACGGTTTATTTTTAACGGCATGAGTCGGCGCACCGTTCATTGGGGGCGGCAGGGGGCGGCGCACTGTTAGGTTTGGGGGGCAGAGGGCGGCGCGCTGATGTATGAGGGGGCAGTCCGATAGTGGGCGGCATAGGTGGCGCACTGATGTGCACAGCAAACAGTAACAGAGCCTTAGCACAATGGTTGGGATACTGACCAATGGTGCAGAGGTCAGGGGTTCAACCCCTCACAGTGCCCAGTGAGCAAGGTTGGCTGGGGCAGTAAGTATTATGGTGAGGTGTGCTGTAGGAGGCCTTATAGTTTTTTTTTATTACCCACAACCAGTATACCCGCTCTAACAGCATGTTAATATATGGAGGCCCGTAAGGCACATGTTACAGTGCACAGTCCACAAAGGCACCCTAGCAAGTCCCCTATAGGGCACCATGTATGCTGCGCCACAGGATAATGTATAGTGCACGCAATATGGATGGCAACCATAAGGTGGCCTATAGGGCGCCCTATAATGCACCCTCAGAGGCACCCTTATGGGTACAGTATGGCAAGGGTGTGTTTGATGCCATAAACATATGTCCAGTAAAAATGTACAATGCTCTGGACAACCCTATCACAGAACCCCTCTGTGGACTTGAACCCATGACCTCCTGCTATAAAGGCAGTGACGGAACCATTGGGCTACGGCACTATAACTCTGAGTAAGCGCCTGTGTGGCTGCAGAGAGCCTGCACGTCACCCCACAGACAGTCTGCTGCTGTAGACAGGACGGGGTAGGCCACCCGTACCCATGATGCAATGCACATGCAAATCAGCTGCCCACAGATGCACACAAGATGGGGACTGCACCCCAAAAGCTACACGGCATGGTAGGGGGAACTGTCCGTGTCCACCCACACAGAACCTCGGCCTGGTGGGGGGCCTGAGCGTGAGGACTGCCGGCGAGGGGTAGCTACACACCGTCACATTGTGCAGGTAATGTGCTCACCCTGAGGGTGGGTGGTGGCGCCCAGGACCAGGTCCACATCAACGGCCATGCCAGAGCTCAAAATCAGTATTAACCTGTGTGATAAGAAGGTGTTGCAAACTCATCATGGATACCCCTTCTGTCTTAGTTGGTGGTTCCCCCCCCCCCCAAATGCCAAACAGGGTCTCCCATCAACAGATCCCCATCCTTTCCCCCCCCCCCCCTTGCACTAATGGCAGTAGAGTGGGCCATCAGCCCCTGTCCTGCTCGGGGACAGACACCCTACAGGGCAGTCCAAGCAGCTCCACACACATCCAAAACACACTATCAGACAGACAGTAGGCCTGGATATTCAGGGGTGCACCCCAGCACTATCTGATATTCTCCTGCAGCAGGCCATCAGCTGCTGCACCCTGCAAGGAGCTCCATCAGGACACATACCAGCTGTGAACAGTCTGCTGGATAGTCCTGATAGGATTGCATGCACCCCAAACTGGGGTGGCAGCACACACAGGCAGATCAGTCCATGAAGAGGCCCCAACAGGACACCCATATATATCACAGGAGAGAAATGCTATACAGCACTATGGGGGTGCCTAGCCATGCTGTCATCACTGCACGCTCAGGGTGAGAGTGATCCACCAGCAGCAGATACAGAGGTCAGCCTGTCTGTGTAGGTGGTGGCTGGGCATTACAATGTCCCAGCCAGTGCCCCATGCCCTGTGCAGATGCATCCTGGCCAGCACACCCTGTCTGAGCTATACCCATGGTACCTTGCTGCTCATTATGCACATTGTCAGGCCAATACTGGCAAAAGTGCTGGCAGTGTGGCCTGTGGAGGGTGTTTGTAGCCAACACACACTGTATAGACAGACACCCCCCCCCCCTCACCTATGCCAGCATTGTGCTACTATTGGGGGAGTCATTCGACGTGCCCACCACACCAGTCCTGGGAAGGGTACAGGCATGGATATGGTACACAGTACTGCTGCGTGTCACTCCCCAGGGTGGTAAATACTGTCAGGGGCCAGACCTGGGGCACGCACCACAGACAGCCGACAGCTTGTTCTGCTGCAGCACAAGGAGCAAACAGTGCTGAGCGTAGGACTGTCTACCTGCCAGTACCCACATCAAACGTTTGTGGTCTGTGTACCGTGTACCCAGGTATAGGGTGGCATTGCTAGGGTACGCAGGAGCTAGATCTGGGAGATGCCCCCCCAGGGGGCTTTTCCATTGTGGCCTGTGGGTGTGGGTGCGTCTGGACCTGTTGCCTCTTGCTTTACGGCAGAGTGTCCCTACTCCAGTCCTGGTGTTCCAGACACTGTTCGGGCCTTCATGCTGTCCCCTATGAATATGCATGGGCTACAGTTGCATAGCATGGGGGTGGTGCAGACATCTGCAGCACAGGCATCTGTCTTAGGGGAAGCATGGAACCTGAATGGTGTTTGGCCCTCCAGGACTGCATTTGGGAGACTCTGCTGGAGATAATGTGCCTGTTTATGGTGTCTGTGTTTGGTGTGGTAAAAGATAGGCGTATTGACCATGCCTATGTTCTCAGCAATAAAGGTTTGTCCTTACTACCACGGTGTAGCTGTGGGGTGAATATGTGGACAGGGTTGGCGGTAGCTGCAGCTGGGCTCTGAACCTGTGACCCTCTGTTCTTGCACACACTGTCTGTGTGCACTGCACCACCGTGTAGCCACTGATTGGCTGCAATCCCTGGGTGGTCCATGACTGTACATCCGACAGGGCCTGTCTGTTGCAGTGGACGGTGCCAGCCTGCACATGGCCTGGCCACTGTCCTCTGTGGCTAGCAGCCACTGCCCCCTCCACCATCTGAACCCTTCCGCCAACATGCTGGCATGTCCTTATCCTTGCAAAGGGATATGACCTGATTGCGTAGTGGAACCCCAGGACTGTATTTGGCTCACATGGTATAGCGGTCTAGCTGTTGTTCTTTAGCAAGGTTTTTGTGGAACGTGGGCCACCCATTACGTGATCATGACCAGGGACACAATTGGCCCTTGCCACGTGGGGTGAAGGCATGTACAGGCACATCTGTCGTACATAACCTCTACCTACTTAACCTCTACCTACGTGTCCTTGGCCCCTACAGTTGTGGCACTACAGGACTGCATTTGGGGGACGCGGCTGTTGGTGATGCACATTGTGCTGGTGTGTGTGTGGTGTAGGGTAAAATATGGGTGTTTGCAACATGCTTTTGTTCTGTGCAATAAAGGGGTGTCTCTGCTATCTGTGTTTAGTGGTGGGTTAAATGTTGGGATTGTGCTGGCATGTGCCACAGCTGGGATTTGAACATGTGACCCTCTGGTCCTAGAGGTACCGGCTCTGTCCACTGCACCACACTGTGGCCACAGAGACAGTGCAGTCCCTGGAGATAGTAGACCTGGCAGGGTGGGGTTCCAAAACCTGCTCTGCACATTATTACTGTGAGCTCCTTCACCCTGTCTGGTGACAAACGTGCAAATATAACACGGGTATGACGTCCGAACAGAGGGGGATAGCATATTCCCATGCTGGGCAACAGTGCTATTGATGGACAACCATAAGTAACACTCCCAGGAGGGGTCCAATACACGGAGACGTTTTTGGAGGTGTCTCCGCTCCGTGCCCCTTTCCAAACAACTGTTATTTTATTTTTTTGGAGCTCTGCTGGGTGTGTTTTTAACTTTTGCGCATTACTATACCTGTTCCCCAGCTGATTTACTATTTTAATGCTTTTGTTGTGGTAATTTCCTCTTTTTCATTGCAGTTTTGTGCTGTGCACATGTATCACACTGCTGACGTTTTGCATGTTTCCCCGGTTTTGCTGTACATTGCTGACGTAAATGGTTTCTCTTCCCTTTATATGCCCTCTACCGCGAGTGTTTCACTCGCGCTATTTTTTACATGTAAATTCGGGCCCGATACTGTGCGGGGAGCCTCTCCCCTCCCACTCTCCACCCATTGACCCCGTCCCTCCGCCCCTCCGGAGCCTTCCTCCGCCCTCCTTTAGCCGTTCCACGCCTCTATCGGACATTTGCGGGCCCGCACTTGTACGGGGCCCGTTACTGAACCGCGTACCTGTGCAGGGGTGACAAGCACGTGTGCGGGGCGTTTAAACGTGTTTCTGCGCATTTCAATGCCGCGTTGCCATGCGCTATTTTGCGCCGCGCAGATTTGCGGACTTTAGTAAACATGCCCCAAATTGTCATACATTTCCATCCTATGATGTACAAGCAAACTCTCCTTAATACTTGACACACTGGTAGCCTTAAGAGTAGCACACTGATTCTCACAATTAGAAAGCTGAGAAGACATATTCCCCAAACACTTTTCCACCTCAAACAGCTGGTCACTAACCTCCGAAGAGAAATTACACAGCTGTGAGACAGTGGGGGCAAGAATACTTTCTATACGAGTAACACTCTTCCAAATGTCAGTAAGGGTAACCTGATCTTCAGGTACTTCCTTAATGACACCTGGATCCGAAACCCAAGCAACTGGTGTTAACTTCCCCCGGGAAACCACCGGAGTGCTTTGCTTTACGTGATCCCCCACAGTCACTGGAGAAGGTGGAGAAATATATACTGGAGGAGAAGGTGGGGATCTCTCCGGAGAACTCAGAGACACCGCTGATGAGTGAAGAGCAAGAATGTCTGGGTCCAGAGACACATCTGCCCCTACCTTTATCTGAAGGTGCTTGTCCATGGGGCCTACCACCGGTTCCACTTTTGCCTCTGGAATCACCTTTTTCTTTCTTTTCCCCATCGCAGTCTCTGCGGCAGCCTAGATTCCAAACCACTGCTCCTGCGTTGCTCCAAGGGGCTCCCAAGGGGCCTGACTCGCCCCTTATATCGTGCCCCTTTGATCGCTGCCCCCGACCCGCGCCTCCGGCTGCGCCTGAAACGCGGAGCGTTTTAAGAGAAGGCCCCCGATGATGTCGGGGCCGCTGGACCAGGAGCCTGCCGCCTCCGTGCACCATGCTGTCTCCCCGACTCTCCCGGCAATGCTCTCAATCTGCTCCGCCTTTCAAGGGAAGGCCCCCGATGACGTCGGGGCCGCTGGACCAGGAGCCTGCCGCCTCCGTGCACCACGCTGTCTCCCCGACTCTCCCGGCAATGCTCTCAATCTGCTCCGCCTTTCAAGGGAAGGCCCCCGATGACGTCGGGGCCGCTGGACCAGGAGCCTGCCGCCTCCGTGCACCACGCTGTCTCCCCGACTCTCCCCCATTTCCTTTTTGTTGGAGCTTTCCTGGGAGTGTTTTCTATGGTTGCCCATTAATATCTCTTTTGCCCAGCGTGGTGATATTGTGTCCCCCATTTGCCGTGGTCATTTCCGGGGTTTATGTGCACGTTTGTCACCAGACAGGGTGCATGTGCCCACAGTAAAAATGCGTACAGCAGGTTTTGTGACTCCATCCTGCCAGGTTTACTACCTCCAGGGGCTGCACTGTCTCTGTGGCCATAGTGTGGTGCAGTGGACAAAGCCATTACCTCTAGGACTAGAGAGTCAGAGGTTCAAATCTCAGCTGGGACACTTGCCAGCCCAGTCCCTATATTTTACCCACCACTAAACAAAGATAGCGCAGACACCCCTGTATTGCAGGGAAAATAAGCATGGGGAAAACACCCATATTTTACCCAACACCGCACACACACCACAACAATGGGCATTACCTACAGCCAAGTCCCCCAAATGCAGTCCCGTACTGCCACATTGCAATCAGGTCATCTGCTTTTTCTGAGAGAAGCTCATGCCAGCATGTTGGCAGACGAGTACATGTGGTGCAGGGGGCAGTGGCTGCTAGCCACAGAAGACAGAGGCCTAGCCATGTGCAGGCTGGCACAGTCCACTGCAACAGACAGGCCCTGCCGGATCCACAGTCATGGACATTCCAGGGAATCCAGCCAATCTGTGGCTACACAGCAATGCAGTGCACACAGACAGTACATGCAAGAACAGAAGGTCACAGGTTCAAAGCCCAGCTGGGGCTACTGCCAATCCTGCCCACATATTTTTCCCACAACTAAACAGTGATAGTAAGGACAAACCTTTCGTGGCGAGGACATATGCAATGGTACTATGTCTATCTTTTACCCCACTGAGCACAGACACCATGTACAGGGGCAGTACCTAGAGCAGAATCTCCCAAATGCAGTCCTGGTGGGCCACACACCAGTCAGGTTCCATGCTGCCACTCATACAAATGGCTGTGCTGTATATCTAGGCACCACCCCCATGGCATGTAGATGTAGCTCATGCATATTCATGAGGGACAGCAGGAAAACCGAATAGTGTGATGCAAACCTGGACTGGAGTTGGGAATCTCTGCCGTAAAGCAGCAGCCAACAGGGCCAGACACACCCACACACACACCCACAGGCCCCATTGGCCAATGTCTCCTGGAGAGGCAGAACATTGGACCCTGCGTGCATCTCCCAATACTAGCACCTGCATACCTTAGCAATGTCACCCTACACCTGAGGTATACGGTACACAGCTCTGAGACGCTCGCTAGGAGTACTGGCAGATAGATATCCATACGTTACGCACATACTGCTAGTTGACCCCATCCGAACAATCTGTTAGGTGTTTGCGGTGCGTGCTCCAGCCCTTGCCTCTGACGGTGTTTAACACCCTGGGGAGTGACCCCCAGCAGTACTGCGTAGTATATCCATGCCTTGCCGTGCCCAGGACCGGTTTGGTGGGCAAGGCTAATTACCTCCTCAATAGTAGCACCATGATGGCATAGGTGTGGAAGTGTGTGTCTGTCTATACCAGGGGTGGGCAAACCTGGTCCTGGAGGGCCGCAGACCAGTCAAGTTTTCGGGATATCCCTAATGAACATGCATGAGATATATATGCATTAGAGATATCCTGCCAACCTGACTGGTTTGTGGCCCTCCAGGGCTGGATCTGGAGACCCCTGCCTTACACCTCTGTCATTTAAGATTGTGAGTGGACAAGGTGCAGATGTCCAAGACATCAAAAAGGTTAGATAGAATTTGTCACAGTCCTCCTCACTTCTCACCACCACCAAAAAATTGTCTATTAGACAACTTTTTGGTGGTGGTGAGAATCGAGGAGGAATGTGACACATTCTATATACCCTTTCGATGTCTAGGACATCTGTACCTTGCCCTTTCACGATCTTAAATGACAGAGGTGTAAGGCAGGGGTCTCCAAATCCAGCCCTGGAGGACCACAAACCAGTCAGGTTGGCAGGATATCTCTAATGCATATATATCTCATGCATGTTCATTAGGGATATCCCGAAAACTTGACTGGTCTGCGGCCCTCCAGGACCGGAGGTGCCCACCCCTGGTCTATACAGTGGGTGTTGGCTGCAAGCCCCTTCCACAGTCCACACTGCCAGCACTGTTGCCAGTATTGGCCTGCCAATGTGCATAATGAGTAGCAAGGGACCATGGGTATATCTCAGACAGAGTGGACTGACCAGGATGCAGCTGCACAGGGCATAGGGCACTGGCAGGGGCATGGTAGTGCCCGGCCACCACCTACACAGACAGGGTGACCTCTGTATGTGCTGCTGGGGGATCACTCTCACCCTGAGTGTGCAGTGATGGCAGCATGGCTAGGCACCCCCATAGTGCTATATTGTGCTTCTCCCATGTGATATGTATGGGTGTCCTGTGGGGGCCTCTTCATGGACTTATCTGCCTGTGTGTGTGCTGCCACCCCAGTTGTGG
The DNA here is from genome assembly GCA_033557465.1 of Ichthyophis bannanicus. Lineage (NCBI taxonomy): Eukaryota > Metazoa > Chordata > Amphibia > Gymnophiona > Ichthyophiidae > Ichthyophis > Ichthyophis bannanicus. The sequence goes on from CM066043.1 coordinate 15,221,076, forward strand.
GTGCATGTATGTCCATCAGGACTGACCAGCCAGCAGACTGTTCACAGCTGGTATGTGTTGTGATGGAGTGCCTTGCAGGGTGCAATGGCTGATGGCTTGCTGCAGGTGAATATCAGATAGTGGTGGGGGTGCATCTGTGAATATCCAGGCCTAATGTCTGTTATGATATTGTGTGTGTTGGTTGTTTGTTGAGCTGCTTGGACTGCCCTGTAGGGTGTCTGTTCTGTTCCTTAGCAGGACTGGGGTTGATGGTCCACTCTACTGCCATTGGGGTGAGGGGAAGCGGCCACTCCCAGACAGAGATCTCCAATATGTTTATGCAGCCCATGCCTATTCCACATGTTATTACTGCTTTGGAGCTCTGACATGGCTGGTGTTGTGGACCTGGTCCTGGGCGCAACATCTCACACTCAGGGTGAGCACAGTAACCGCACAATGTGATGGTGTTTAGCTACTCTTTGCCATTTGTCCACCCACTCAGGACATCCTACCAGGCCGAGGTGCTGTGTGGGTGCACACGGACACTTCCCCCTACCAGGCCGGGGAGCTTTAGGGGTGCATTTCCCATCCTGTGTTCAATCGTGGACAGCTTATTTGCATGTGCAGTGCATCATGGGTACGGGTGGTTCACAACAGCAGACTGTCTGTGAGGTGACGTACAGGCTATCTGCAGCCAGCCAGGGGCTGCTTACAGCTATAGAGCTGTAGCCCAATGGTTACGTCACTGCCTGTGTAGCCAGATGTCATGGGTTCAAACACACAGTAGGGTTTTGTGATAGGGGTGTCCAAAGATTTCTTTTAATTTACTGTACATATGTTGCTGCCAGCAATAACACCCTCAGCGTACTGTACCCATAAGGTGCCTCTGAGAGAGCTTTATGGGGCACCCTATAGGGCACGTTACGGTTGCCATCCATATAGGGTGCACTATACATTATCCTGTGTCGCAACATACATGCTGCCCTATAGGGGACATTCTAGGGTGCCTTGGCGGACGGTGCACTGTAACATGTGCCTTATGGGCCGCCTTATATTAATATGCTGTGAGAGTACGTTTGCTAGTAGGGGGTGGGGGGGGTGGTGTATGGACCCAGATTATGTACCACCACACAACCCACCCTCTGGGGCTCAGGGTGGGAAACAGGAGCACCCACCAATAGAGTCACAGTCTACCACCCTGCAATGGCAGCAATAGAGGGGACCAGCAACAGCAGTGCTGCTGGAGAACAGACAGAGCAGCACACATCCATAACACAAAAGCAGACAGACAGTAGGCCTGGAAATGCTCAGCTGCCCCCCACCATTATCTGACATTCTCCAGCAGCAAGCCTCCAGCCACTGCACCCTGCAAGGTGTTCCAGCAAAACACATACTAGCTGCAGACTGTCCACCAGCTAGTCAATAGTGCATGTACCTGGAACAAGGATGTCAGCAAACACACCAAGCAGATAGGTCAGTGATTGGACCCCAAAAGGAAACCCATATATATCACATGAGAAAAATGCTACACAGCACTATGGGGGAACCTAGCCATGCTGTGGTCCCTGCTCAGTCAGGGTGAGAGTGACCTCCCAGCAGGACATGCTGTGGCCACACTGTCAATGCAGGTGGTACCGGGCACTACAATATCCGAGCTATTGCCCTATGCCCTGCACAGATGCGGCAAGGCCAGGCCACCCTATCCAGGCTATTCCCACAGTACCTTGCTCCTCATTATGCACATTGGCAGGCCAATACTGGGAAGAGTGCTAGCAGTGTGGGCTGTGGAGGGTGTTGGAAGCCACCACACACTGGATAGACAGACACACACTCCCCACACCTATGCCAGCATTGTGCAAATATAGAGGTGTTAGGCAGCCCAGGCCACCACACCAGTCCTGGGCACAGTGCAGGCATGGCTATGGTATGCACTACTTTAGGATTCACTCCCCAGGTTGGTAAACACTGTCAGACACAGGACCTGTAGCACACTCCACAGACATAAGAAAGGTTGCTATGATGCAGCTCACTCAAGAAATTGTACTTAACCCAGGAATTGCTATCTGCTAGTAATCATAGCAACCTTTTGATAGATGTGTACCATATTCCCAGGTTTAGGGTGGCATTACTACGGTATGCATGTGCTAGTATTGGGAGATGCACGCAGAGCCCAAAGTCCTGCCTCTCCAGGAGGCTGTGAATAATGGGGCCTGTGGGTGCGGGTGTGTCTGCCCCTGTTGGCTGCTGCTTTACAGCAGAGGTTCCCAACTCCATTCCTGCGGTGCCAAACACTGTTCGGGTTTTCATGCTGTCCCTCATGAATATGCATGAGATACATCTGCATACCATGGGGGTGGCGCATAGAAATGCAGCACAGGCATCTTCATCAGAGGCAGCATGGAACCGGAATGGTGTTTGGCCGTCCAGGACTGCATTTGGGAGGCTCTGCTCTAGGTAATGTGCATGTTTATGGTGTCTGTTCTCTGTAGGGTAAAATGTGGGTGTTTTGGGCATTTTTACGTCATCTGCAAGAATGGTTCTGTCTGTATTAGCACGTTATAGTAGTGGGTAAAACATGAGGACTGGGTTGGCGGAAAGCAAAACTGGGACTTGAACCTGTGACTTTCTGCTTCTGAATATACTGGTTCTGTGCACTGCACCACCATGTTCTCACAGAGGTGGTGCATTCCCTGGTGCAACCATGACTGTTCGTCAGACAGGGCCTGTCTGCTGCAGTGCACGGCACCCACCTACACAGGGCTAGGCCGCGGTCTGCTGTGGGCAGCTGCCACTGCCCCCTCCACCACCAGCATTCCTCAGCCACCATGCTGACATGCCCTTCTCCTGGTGGTGCTGGTGGTGCGCAGTCCCAGGCCATCCAGTGTGCAGGTAGGCGGCTGCCTATGGTACGGGTTTCTGGGGTAGGGGTGCCTGCATAGCTGTCCATGCTTTCCCCCAGCACCACTTCCCAATCTTCCGTGCTATTGGGGGTACCTGCTGGGTACTATTACCTGTGACACTGTGGGAAGCACACTCTTGCCCATGTTGGGCCCTCAGCAGTTGCTGTCTGGCTGCTCTACTGTTTCAGCATTCCTATGGGCCAGCTAGGCATCACCCTAGTCCCCACTGTGGCCCAGCTGCACCACAGCATGTGCCGCCTGCAGCCCTCTGTATCCCCTTTTCCAGCATCTGCCCGGTTGCCCATTCCGACATGCCCGCCCTGATGTTATGGGACATGTGCATGCCATAGGAACCCTGTCCGATGGTGGGGAAATCCCTGAGCAGGGCTATTTCACTGTGGGCCCATGCACCTTGTATGGGGACGGAGTATGGACCCTTCCACGAATTATATCTGTTCTATGGAGCTTACTCGGGGGGGGGGGGGGTTGATGTTTCTCATTGCTACCGCTATTGGCCAGCTTGGTTGTTGTTTTTTTCCAGTTTGTTGGGGTCATTTTCAGTGTTTCTGTGCCCTTTTGTTCTGTGCACATGTATCACACTTATCACCTTGTTTTGGTTTCGCTGCCTAGGCTGTACATTGCTGACACATAAATGGTTTCTCTCCCCTTTAAAGTGCTTTTACCGGTAGGTTTTCATTCGCGTTGGATTTCAGCTCTGAAATTCAGCGCGTTGGTGTGCAGGGAGCCTCTCCCCGCCCACTCTCCGCCCATTGACCCCTTCTCTCCGCCCTCTCTCCACCTTCTGCGGTGTTTTACCGTGCTGCGGAGCATTACGCTCAGCACGTGGTAGTGCACACTATAGTGTGTTTATGATCGTTAATGCACTATAGCACGTGCTATAGCACCCTAATGATCGTTAACGTCATACAACGCGCGTTATTCACGTTTACCGCAGTTTAGTAAACATACCCCTAAGACCTCAAACTACCAAATGTTTGGTCCTTCTCCCAGCCAGTTATTCATCTTTCTTTTTCCTTGCACCGTATCTGTGAAATGCATTACCAGATTACATATATATCACAACTCTGCTTCTGCTCTACTGAACTACACCCCCTTGAGCACCTTCACACAGATCACAAAAACATGCACACGCATTCCGTACATGCTCTTTATATACCTGTAAGAAGTCAGACAAATTTATAAAAGTCTTTTTCCATGTCTAAAACAGGCTTTATAAATGGAAAAGACTTAGGACCCCCTTTACTAAATCCTATGAGCCAGTTAAGTTGGGGGTATGTTTACTAAACTCCGTTGCTGTGCGGGTCCCCGTTAGTGTGCGTGTGCCATATAAGGAGTGGGCGGTTCAGGCAGAAAGAAGAAAAAAACCCGACCGTACGTGTGCGCGTCGCGCTAATTTGCGGGGCCCACAGTAGCGCGTGGAAAGGCTAAGTGGGGCGCTGCTGGGCAAATATCAGAACAGAGCTGTAGCACAATGGTGAACACACTAACCAATGGTGCAGGGGCCATAGGTTCAATCCCTCATTGTGTGCAACAAAAAGGCCAGCTGAGGCAACACCTTGAATGTGTAAAAGTGGTTCAGGAGGCTTCCAATCGATGCACGCATCAGATACAAAACTATCATAAACCTATTTAAGATAAAACAGCAAACATCAGCCAACAGCCTACACGCCCTCATACAACCAGACACCAGCACTCGGCCTAGAAGAAAACAAACACACAACCGAGTCAGCACCCCAAGTGAATACAAACACACACGCAAGGACACAACAGACAGAGCACTCTCCATGGCTGCTCCAACAATATGGAACAAACTACCGGACGATTTGAGAGCAACTACAGACCTCAAGGACTTCAGAAAACAGCTGAAAACCATGCTGTTCAGAGAACACTATGGACACATCACATAAACTAAGTAAATGTATAGCAGCACACGTTACCGACTAACACTATATGTATATATAAAATGTTTTTAGCACCACTGTATATAGCCCACATTGTACATAGCTCAAACCAATCTAGCTCACAACACAACACACACCCAACTAAATTTCCACCCTCACTGCATGTATAACACACTCACACTACTAGATTGTTTGCTGTGATACCACCTTGATTATCATGATAAGGCGGTTTAGAAATACTGTTAAATAAAATAAATAAATAAATAAAGTACTTTTGGATGGCATAAGGCGGCGCACTGTACTATCTGGGCGGCACACTGTTCTTTTTGGGCGGCACAAGGCGGCGCACTGCTCTTTTTGGGCGGCAGAAGGCGGCGCACTGTTCTTTTTGGGCGGCAGAAGGCGGCGCACTGTTCTATTTGGGCAGCACAAGGCGGCACACTAATTGTGGGCAGCAGGAGGTGGCGCGCTGATGGGCATAAGGTAGCGCGCTGATGCTAAAGCAAAGGAACACAGCCACAGCACAATGGTTAAGACACTGACCACTTGTGCAGGCATCATGGGTTCAATTCCCCACAGTGCCCATTGAAGACAGCTGGCTGAGTCATTATTTTAAGGGACATGGCCATGTTGGGCCGCAGAAGGCGGCACGGTGTTAATTTTGTGCGCCACAAGACGGCGCGCCAATGGCTACAAGGCTGCGCGCTGCTGCTCAAACACATGACCAGAGCCACAGCACAATGGTGAAGATACTAAGCAATGGTGCAGGGACCAGGGGTTCAATCCCTCACAATGGCCAGTGAAAAAGGCTAGCTGAGGCAGTATATTTTATGTTGTGGAGTGCTGTAGGAGGCTTTTTAATTTTATTTCGTGATAACTACTAGCAAACGCACTCTCACAGCATGTTAACATAAGGCGGCCCATAAGGCACATGTTACAGTGCACCGTCCACCAAGGCACCCTAGAATGTCCCCTATAGGGCAGCATGTATGTTGCGACACAGGATAATGTATAGTGCACCCTATATGGATGCCAACCATAAAGTGCCCTATAGGGCGCCCCATAAAGCACCCTCAGAGGCACCTGATGGGTACAGTACGCTGAGGGTGTTATTGCTGGCAGCAACATATGTACAGTAAATTAAAAAATGCTTTGGACACCCCTATCACAGAACCCCACTGTGGGTTTGAACCCATGACCTCTGGCTACACAGGCAGTGACGTAACCATTGGGCTACAGCTCTATAGCTGTAAGCAAGCCCCTGGCTGGCTGCAGATAGCCTGCACTTCACCTCACACACAGTCTGCTGTTGTAAACAGGATAGGGTTAGTCCACCCGTACCCATGATGCACTGCACATGCAAATCAGCTGTCCACGATTGAAAACAGGATGGGAAATGCACCCCTAAAGCTCCCCGGCCTGGTAGGGGGAAGTGTCCGTGTGCACCCACACAGCACCTCGGCCTGGTAGGGTGTCCTGAATGGGTGGACAAACAGCAAAGAGTAGCTAAACACCTTCACATTGTGAGGTTACTGTGCTCACACTGAGTGTGAGATGTTGCGCCCAGGACCAGGTCCACAACACCAGCCATGGCTGAAAGTGGCCATGTCAGAGCTCCAAAGCAGCAATAACCTGTGGAATAGGTAGGTGCTGCATAAACATTGTGGAGATCTTTGTCTGGATCAGTTAGTGGGGTCCCCCATGTGGATAAAACAGGCCTTCCCCTCAACAGATCTCCACACTGATGGCAGCACAGTGGACCATCAACCCCAGTCCTGCTAGGGAACAGACACCCTACAGGGCAGTCCAAGCATCTCCACACACATCCATAACACAATATCAGACAGACATTAGGCCTGTATATTCACAGATGCACCCCACCACTACCTGATATTCACCTGCAGCAAGCCATCAGCCACTGCACCCTGCAAGGCACTCCAGCACAACACATACCAGCTGTGAACAGTCTGCTGGCTGGTCCTGATGGACATGTATGCACCCACAACCGGGGTGGCAGCACACACAGGCAGATAAGTCCATGAAGAGGCCCCCACCAGACAACCATACATATCACATAGGAGAAGCACTATGGGGGTGCCTAGCCATGCTGCCGTCACTGCACACTCAGGGTGAGAGTGATCTCCCAGCAGCACATACAGAGGTCACCCTGTCTGTGTAGGTGGTGGCCGGGCACTACCATGCCCCTGCCAGTGCCCTATGCCCTGTGCAGCTGCATCCTGGTCAGTCCACTCTGTCTGAGATATACCCATGGTCCCTTGCTACTCATTATGCACATTGGCAGGCCAATACTGGCAACAGTGTTGGCAGTGTGGGCTGTGGAAGGGGCTTGCAGCCAACACCCACTGTATAGACCAGAGCTACTCAATTCCAGTCCTGGTGGCCCGCAACCCTGCAGGTTTTTGGGATATCCCTAATGATATGCATGAAATATATATGCATTAGAGATAGCCTGCCAACCTGACTGGTGTTTGGCCCTCCAGGGCTGGATTTGGAGACCCCTGCCATACACCTCTGTCATTTAAGATTGTAAGTGGGCAAGGTGCAGATGTCCAAGACATCAAAAAGGTTAGAATTTGTCACATTCCTCCTTGCTTCTCACCACCACCAAAATATTGTCTATTAGACAACTTTTTGGTGGTGTTGAGAATCTAGGAGGAATGTGACACATTCTATCTACCCTTTTGATGTCTAGAACATCTGTACCTTGCCCACTCACAATCTTAAATGACAGAGGTGTAAGGCAGGAGTCTCCAAATCCAGCCCTGGAGGGCCACAAACCAGTCAGGTTGGCAGGCTATCTCTAATGCATATATATCTCATGCATATCATTAGAGATATCCCAAAAACCTGCAGGGTTGCGGGCCACCAGGACTGGAATTGAGTAGCTCTGGTATAGACAGACACACGATTCCACACCTATGCCATCATGGTGCTACTATTGAGGAGGTAATTAGCCTTGCCCACCAAACCGGTGCTGGGCATGGCAAGGCATGGATATGCTGCGCAGTACTGCTGGGGGTCACTCCCCAGGGTGGTAAACACCGTCAGAGGCAAGGGCTGGAGCACGCACCGCAAACACCGAACAGATTGTTCGGATGGGGTCAACTAGCAGTATGTGCGTAACGTATGGATATCTATCTGCCAGTACTCCTAGCAAGCGTCTCAGAGCTGTGTACCGTATACCTCAGGTGTAGGGTGACATTGCTATGGTATGCAGGTGCTAGTATTGGGAGATGCACGCAGGGTCCAATGTTCTGCCTCTCCAGGAGACATTGGCCAATGGGGCCTGTGGGTGTGGGTGTGGGTGTGGGTGTGTCTGCCCCTGTTGGCTGCTGCTTCACGGCAGAGATTCCCAACTCCAGTCCAGGTTTGCATCACACTGTTCGGGTTTTCCTGCTGTTCCTCATGAATATGCATGAGCTACATCTACATGCCATGGGGGTGGTGCATAGATATACAGCACAGGCATTTGTATGAGTGGCAGCATGGACCCTGACTGGTGTGTGGCCCACCAGGACTGTATTTGGGAGATTCTGCTCTAGGTACTGCCCCTGTACATGGTGTCTGTGCTCAGTGGGGTAAAAGATAGACGTAGTACCATTGCATATTTCCTCGCCACAAAAGGTTTGTCCTTACTATCACTGTGTAGTTGTGGGAAAAATATGTGGGAAGGATTGGCGGTAGCCCCAGTTGGGCTTTGAACCTGTGACCTTCTGTTCTTGCATGCACTGTCTGTGTGCACTGCACCACCTTGTAGCCACAGATTGGCTGGATTCCCTGGAATGTCCATGCCTGTAGATCCGGCAGGGCCTGTGTGTTGCAGTGGACTGTGCCAGCCTGCACATGGCTAGTCCTCTGTGGCTAGCTGCCACTGCCCCCTGCACCACATGTACTCGTGCGCCAACATGTTGGCATGAGCTTCTCTCAGAAAAAGCAGATGACCTGATTGCAATGTGGCAGTATGGGACTGCATTTGGGGGACTTGGCTGTAGGTATGCCCATTGTTGTGGTGTGTGTGCGGTGTTGGGTAAAATATGGGTGTTTCCCCCATGCTTATGTTCCCTGCAATACAGGGGTGTCTGCTCTATCTTTGTTTAGTGGTGGGTAAAATATATGGACTGGGGTGGCAGGTGCCCCAGCTGGGATTTGAACCTCTGGCCCTCTAGTCCTAGAGGTAATGGCTCTGTCCCCTGCACCACACTATGGCCACAGAGACAGTGCAGCCCCTGGAGGTAGTAAACCTGGCAGGATGGAGTCACAAACCCTGCTATACGCATTTTTACTGTGGGCTCCTTCAACCTTTGTGGTGACAAACATGCAAATAAAACCCGGGAATGACCACGGAACAAAGGGGGAAAACATATACCCAAGCTGGGCAACAGTGATATTAATGGGCAACCCTAGAAAACACTCCCAGGACAGCTCCAGAAAAAGGGAAATGTTGTTTGGACGAGTCTCCGCTCCGTACACCTTTCCATAAATCATTTCTTTTTTTTGGAGCTTTCCTGGGTGTGTTCTCTAGTTTTGCCCATCACTATAACTGTTCCCCAACTGAATTACTATTTTTCATATTTTTGTGGTGGTCATTTTCTATTTATAATTGCACTTTTGTGCTGTGCACATGTATCACACTGCGCACGTTTTGCAGGTTTCCCCGGTTTTGCTGTACATTGCTGACGGAAATGGTTTCTCTTCCCTTTAAATGCATTCTACCGCGAGTGATTCACTCGCGCTATTTTTTTTGGAAATTCAGCCCCGATAATGTGCGGGGCGCCTCTCCCCTCCCCTTCCCCGCCCATTAACCCCTTCTCTCCGCCCCTCCGGGGCCTTCCTCCGCCCTCCGTTAGCCTTTCCACGCCTCTATCGGTCATTTGCGGGCACGTACTTGTGCGGCACCCGTTACTGTGCCGCGCAAGTGTGCGGGGCTTCATCGCACGATTGCGGGGCGTTTAAGCACTCTTAAGTACCGCTTTTAGTGCGTTCTTTTGCGGCGCGCTAATTAGCGGTTTTTAGTAAACATGCCCCTTGGTTTTTAACATGGGCAAATGGCTGCTAGTGACACTAACATGTGAACTTGTGAGCCACAGCAGACTAAAACACACAGAAATCAGCCATGGGGGGGGTGAGGGGAGAGGAGAGGGGGGGTCAAGTGTGGGTGTGGAGAGCACATTAGCAGCAGCAACAGGACAATTGCCTTGTGTTCAATGGCAATGTGGCTCTTAATGAGCGTTCACCTAATGACACTTTATGGGGGTCGTGAACCATGTTACTGGAGTGCCTGTAGGGTAGCCTGTCATGCATTAGCTGCATGGAAGTTTTGGTCACGATCCCGACAGCTAATGGGGACATTACATGCACTTTACATGAGTTTTTTGGTACATTAAGTGTAAGGCCTTAGCAGACTTTAGTGAAAGCATCTTTATACAATTAGCCCCAAAATATTCATAACAGTAGTAAAGGTGTTGGATAGCAGTTCTCAACCTGGTCTTTGGGGCTTTTCATATAAACTGAGGAGCCCTTTTACTAAGCGTTAATGTGTATTAATGAACGTTAATACATGTTAATACCATTGCCCACATAGAAATAAAAGGGCTGTTAATGCATTAAAACCTAGTTTTCAGAATATCCACAATGAATGTAAAAATGTCTCATTGATATGCATTGTGAGAATCCTGGAAATCAGACTGTTTTAGGGATTCCCAGGGACCAAATTGAGGCCCCCTGTTAGAGATGATTCTATAGTGCTTCACAATAGTGTTCCAGTTGAAAGGGGGTTATAGTGAAATACATTTACATGAGGAAGAAATGTCCCCCATTCCACAAAATCCAATTTTTCTAGTTCAAGAAAATACAAACTGTGGAAAGATACTCTAATGTGTCAACTCTGTTTTCCTGAAGAATGAAACAGCCTGACGACGGCTGGCGCAAGAAGCTAAGGTGCCCTAGGCAAATCTCATCCTTTGCCCCCCCCCCCCCCCCCCAAAAGCTGGTCACCTGCCCCTAATTGCTGCCACTAATGCCCTTCACTGGGACTTTTAATGCATTGAACCAGCCCCTGTGCAAACAGAAAGTCGACCATCGGAGGGGGCAGAGGAGAACAGCCCCGTGGCGCTGAATTTTGCAGGTAAGTACTGCAGAGTTGTTTCATTAAACTGCTGCTGCTGTAGGTCCTGGTGAGGGGTAACGGCAGACCCAATGGGCTCCCCGGAGGGCCAGTGCTCCAGGAGGCCGCCGAGTTCACCTAAAAGTAGTGCCAACCCTGGGTCTCACCAGAATGCATTATGGTTGTCTGGGAACCACCATCATTGATTTCTAGGGGTTAACTGACAATGATTCACTTATATGATGGTATTTAAAATTATATTTGCATATTCTCTGCTCTTTACCAGGAAGTGTTGAAAGCTGACATGTTGGATGTGAATTCTCAGGTCACAGTGTGCTTTAGTTTTTCCTTTTAATAAAGATTTAAAAACAATAATCTTAGGTGAGGCATTTTGCTCTGATGAAACAAAGTAATTCATTTTCTAGAGATAATATTTCTAAAAATGATTTTTCTTATGGCAGCTTTCACTTCCTGGTTCCTCAGACTGTAGATGAAGGGATTTAACATGGGAATCACCATTGTGTAGAATGCAGAGATGAACATGTCCTGCTCGGAGTCATAATCTGAACTGGGTTTCAGGTACATGAACAGAATTGTCCCATAGAACAAGGTGACACTGACACAGTGAGAGACACAGGTAGAGAAGGCTTTGCGTCTGCCCTCTGCAGAACGGATCCTCAGGATGGTGGAGATAATGGACGTATAGGAGATGCAGATCATTAGGATTGGAGGGATAGCTACAAAGGCACAAGCTGTAGAAATCACAATCTCGTTAATAAATGTGTCCGTGCAAGACAGTTTTATCAGTGGGGAAACATCACAGAAGAAATGTTTAATCTCATTGGACCCACAGAAGGATAATTGGAAAGTGGCTCCTGTTGGTATCAGGGCAGCCAAAAAGCTTGTAAGGTAAGAAAAGGCCACTAGCTGATTACAGAGTCTCCTGGTCATTATGACTGGATAAAGCAATGGGTTACATATTGCTACATAACGGTCATAGGCCATCACTGCTAACAGGTAATTGTCTGTACTTGTAAATACAATAAAAAAATACAGCTGTAATGCACATCCCAGGTACAAAATGGCTTTATTTTCAGTGACAATGTCGACCAATGTTTTTGGGGTGATGGTGGAGGAGCAGCAGAGATCAACAAAGGACAAGTTACTAAGGAAAAAGTACATTGGGGTGTGAAGACGAGAATCTATCTGGATTAAAAGCAGGATGCCAACATTTCCCAGAATAGTTATCACATATATCACCAAAAAGACCACAAAGAGCAGAGACTTTAGTTGTGGGATGTTGCTGAATCCTAAGAGAAGGAACTCAGTCACTGAAGTTTGGTTTCCTTTCGCCATATGTTCAGTGCTCATTTTGACATCAGCTGAAAATGTTAAAAATATGCCAGATGAGAATGAATTTTGACAGTTTCTAGCTGACATACCTTTGACTTTAGCAGGCCTTACAATGACTCTCTAAACCTTAAGATGATGTAATTTTCTTACTCTCATAAACCCATTCATGCACATAAAACAGAGGTATATGCACTGAAATTCTCTATTATTAAATTCCCAGGTGTAAATACAAGTAAAAATGTGAGTAATGCCATTTGTCATACTTTTTTGTCAGTGACACAAAGAGGCATAACTGAGGGTGGCACAAGGGCAGGCTTTGAACTTACTCTTATGTACTCATATGCACCACACAAGCCAGGTCCTCCTTAGTATGTCCTAAAATTCTATCACCTTCAGACCAGGCAGGCAACTTAGCAAGCGTAGTTCATATTCCCCAGCCACCCAGATAGCTACGTTCATAATGATGAAATTGTCAACTATAATGGCCAACCTGTCTCACCCTAACAGGGGCTGTTGTTACTGTTTTACTGTTACTGTTGATTAGATGATTTTTGCAACATCCAAACTCTCCAGCAGAGAAGAAGTTGGGAACCTACAGAATGACGAAGGTTGGTCACAAGTCATTGGGGCCTGCAGAATAACCAATCCAACTTCTCAAGCCCTTGAATTGAAGAACCATTATACAGCCCTGGAAGAGGTGAAAGCATCCCTGGAAAGGGAAGAACCAGAGTTTGAGCACCCCAAAGTTGCATAATCAATGACCACAAGGACCTGCTATTAGTAATCTGTGAACTAGGATTAAAATCATCTGTAATACCTGAAAATTGGAGGATGGCCAATGTAACGCCAATTTTTAAAAAGGGTTCCAGTGGTGATCCGGGAATCTACAGACCGGTGAGCCTGACGTCAGTACTGGGAAAAATGGTAGAAACCATCATAAAGAACAAAATTGCTGAACATGTAGATTGTCATGGCTTAATGGGAGACACGCTAAAAAATGGTCTGTTCTTGAACGTTGAATCACTTCACAAAATAACACTATTACGTTCAGTGAAACATAGAGGGAATTATTCCCATAAAATAACACTCTTTCTTTTTCCTTATTCAACAGTGTAGCAATTTTCTCAATGTCTACCAGGAGGTCTCAGACTTACAGTGGCACCGATTTCATAGACTTAAACGTCTGTATAGAAATTTTTGTGCCCGATCGCATCAATGACCTCCACGACAGCAGACTAAAGCATATAAGTATAGCAATCGTGATTTAACCCTCCTAGTTCTCCATATCAATATGGCTCAAAACTATAATGATTATTATTAAACTCATGTAATTCACCATATTAATATATAGTCTATTAACGCTAATACTTATGGCTGTCGATCTTAATGACACCATCGAAAGATCTTTCGATAGTGTCATTAAGATCGACAGCCTAGCAGCCATGTATCTCCGAGCTGATCCCCAGCTGCTGCCTGTCCCAGGCTGGACTGGGTAAAGACAAATGCATCGTGCAGGACCCTGGGTAGTGGGCACACAGATCAGTGAAGGTCATGTTGGCATCCACAATGACCTGCATGTTCATTGATGTGTAACTATGCCTGTTATGGTATGCCCTATGTTCCAGCCATGGTGCATGCAGTGCAATGCCACGCTTGACCCCTCTATGCCATCACCCCATCATCCATCCGGTGACTGGGCTCTGTCCGCCCTTGAGGTGGAGGAGCAGCTCCTCAGGGAGGAGGTGCGCACCATGGCACAGACCATCATGGAGCACAGGGATCCCCTCACTGATGCAGTAAGGGGGTACAAAAAGGGCCCCCCTGCACCACAGGCCATCCCCATGTCAGTGTATGTCCTGCAATGGGCCTAATGGGGCAGTCTGTGGTATGTACCACTGTTGATTGCAAACTGTTGTTGCCACTAATGTAACAGTTGTGACAGGTTTGTTAAAACACAGTTCCCGTTTTGCAAACACGCTGTGTGTCTGTTTTATGGGGGCAGGGTGGCAGTGGTGCGAGGGACTGGGGGAGGGAGTCCGGGGTTATGGCATGGGGTGTGTGCACTGTGGGCATGCCTGTGTGTGCAAGTATAGCCTGAGGCAACACACGTTCAGAAGAGTGCGGGCACAGTCCTGCATTGGTGGTGCCTTTGTGCCATACCATGCAGAAGGGTGCAGGCACCGCCCTGCATGGGTAGCGCCTCTGTGCCATACCCATGCAGATTGGGCTGCAGGCAGCACAGATGTTTCACAGTGGTGCTGCACACCCAGGGCGCCCTTTGCCCCACGGAGGCACACGGTCGGAACAACGCCATGCGCCTGTCCGCATACCATGGTGGCCCTGCCTGCATACTGTAATATCTGACTTACCCAGATAATCCACTCTGGGCATCCATGCATGCATATGTTGCCATTGTGCAGTGCTGTGTGGTCATGGCATCTTATGGCAGCTAGCTGATGGCATAGAGGGGTCAAGCGTGGCATGGTCTTTTCATGCCCATGGGTGCTTTGTTGCCTGTGGGGGCTCCCAGCTGCACAGGGTGGACCACCGCTCTGCTTCCTGTTGTGCCTGGCCCATACTGAGTCATGAGGTGGGTACATGGACCCCTGGTAGGGAAGTGGGTGGGCATGGCTGTGGGCTGTGGGGCACAGCCAGGGGGTGGAAATTTTCTTCTAGACTCCCCACCAGGTGCCAGCTGGCTCTGTGCAGCACTGCACCACCATACCTGGGGTGCTTGGAGGGTGGTCCCCATATCCCCCTACTACCCCTTCTGTACCCTCCCCCTCCTCCACTGACTTCCTGCCATCCCCCTTGCCACCAAATTCCTATTCCTCCTCCACTGACTCCCCACCCTCCCCCTGGCCCTCTAATCCCTCCTCCTCCTCCTCTGACTTCCTGCCCTGCGACTGGCACAACGATCTCTCCCCATCTTCCACTGACTCCTCACCCTCCATCTGGCCCTCTAATTCCTCCTCCTCCTCCTCTGACTTCCTGCCCTGCCTCTGGCCTTCTTATCACTCCTCCTCCTTCTCTGAATCCAAATTCTTCTGCTGTGCCATGGCCCCATCACTGCCCTCTCCCTCCATTGTGCTGTCCTCCAATGCAGTGTCACTGGATTCCTCCTCCCCATCACTGCTGGAGGTACTGCTGGTCTCTGCACCCCTGGTTGCCTCTCCTGGCACTTCACCACTGCTCCTGGGTGGTAGCATGGTGGGCCAGGGGTGTCCGGGGGCCTCCCTGGAGCTGACTGTGGAGGAAGAGGAGGGGGTTATTGGTCCTCACAGGCATTGCCCTGGGGTGGGACTGACACACCTCCAGGAGGCCCACATATGCAGCACACAACCCACCTTCAAGCCACAGGACAATGCCACCCCCACAGAGAACACCGCACACTCTCCCCTTTGCCCACCTCCAGCCAGTTCTCTTATCCCCCGCACATGCCCAACTGTGACTTGCTGGCCCACTTGGGTGATGAGCACATACAGGGGGAGTTTGGGCAGGTGCGCAGTGTGCACGCAGGGCTACCGCTGGGGGTGTGTGACCCTGTACTACCCATCCGTGTCATGCCCCTGCCATGCAATCTGTAACCTGCAGACCTGATGCTACCTCCGCCAATTTAAAAGGGGAACTGTACGTCTACTTAGTATGGCATTACTTAACTGTAGATCTCTTAAATCCAAAACAGATTTAATTGCAGACATTGACAGATTCTGCAATGTGCACATCCGGGCCATCCAGTTAAAAAATGTATGAGACCAATGCGTACCCGATTCCGCAATCACGGGAGCTATATGTTCCAACTATTGTGGAATCAGGGCACTTAAATGGCCCGTCATGCACACAGTTCTGAGGAGGGGAGATATCCAGTGATGTGCTCGGCCTACCCTCCCAACATTCCAGCTGGTATGTGGGTGCAACGGCATCCCATCACCATGGCACTGGCACATCCAGTCGCAGCAACTAATGCCCCAAACACAATGCAGTCCTGTTTTCCCACTGTCTGATCCTTGGCGGGGGCCCCAAAGCTGGAATTGAGTGGTGGGACCCTCTCGTGGCAGCACAATGGTGCAGGGGAGGTCCTGGCCTGCAATCCGCTCAAAGCCCAGCACTTATTCCACCCTCTGGCTGGAATAATCTGTGCGTCTAGGTAGTGTCATGGGGTAGATCAGAATCTGCCTATGGAAATAGGAAAAACAGTGCTGAGCAGGTCTAAAAGTGACAGCTCAGAGCACATGGATCAGGGTTGCTATGAGCAACCAGCAAAAACAAAAGCACCAAGTGTAGGAGCACGTCCTAGTAGAGGATTACATCATAGCATATTAGCTGATGAGAGGCAGCTGAGAGCAAGGCAGGCTCACCGGAACACTAGGAGTGACGCAGATAAAACTCACTCAGAGTTTGTCAGTAGGAGAGCTAACCAGGAGCCTAGGAGGGCTAATCAGGATTCCAGGAAGAGAGCTAACCAGGATCTTAGAGGAGCTAACCAGGATCCTATGAGGGTTAACCAGGATTCCAGGAAGAGAGCTAACCAGGAGCTTAAAGGAGCTAAGCAGGAGTTTGCCAGAGCTGTTTTGGAAACTAAAGGAAAGACTTCACACGGAGGTTTAAGCAGAGTTCCATGGGAGATAGCTGAGAGAATACCAGAGGCTGGTTACAGGGTGCTGGGCAGCACTGAACAAGAACCAGGTGGTTGGTGCCACGGAGGTGTTCAAACAGGCAGACGGAAAGAACCTGGGAGAGGAAGGCTCCCTGAGAACAGGTACCGGGAGGGCAGTAACTATTATCAAAGGGATACTTACCTGCCCGAAGAGAAACATACTGTAAAAGGGAGTAGAAGGCTTGCCTGGGGAAAAAGCCACGCTAAGTTTCCGTGCTCAAGAAGCTCCGAGGGAACTGAGCCAGAGGTCAGGCCAATTCCCTATAATAGAGGGAACTTTGAAAGGGAGAGTTTCCCATACACACAGCTAGGAGTGTGTGGCACTCTAGAGGAAAATTCTGCTATTTACGGTAACCTCCCAGTTCATCTTGATAGAGAGGGGGAGAGAAGCCTTTGGAAAGGAGAGGAGGGTTTTTGCAATAATGATATGAGATACAACCATTCTGAAGATAGCTACGGGGAAAGCTATGAAGACATGGAATGTGACTTTTGTGGGGAAAGTCCTGAGGAATTCCAAATGGATTGTGCATTAATGTTCTCTGATAACATTTCCTCTCTATGCTAATCTGTTTAAAGACAGAAATCCGTTTAGGGAAACGGATTCTGTAAAACTCACCTGTGTAAAGTACAAGGACTGTTTTACCTTTTTGGATTGGCTGAAGATAAGCACCTTTTTGTTGCCAGTAGTTCATTTTCATTTGTACCAGAAAAATATGGTTTATTTCTTTTGATTCTTATGTGCAAAAGTTCACCCGGAAGGGATAATAAAATACCTCTTTTTGAAAAGCCTGGCTACTCGTTCACAACTACCTTTTTGATTAGCTAGTGGGACTACAGATCCCAGGGGGCATTGTAAAGTCCCGGCTACATTAAGAAGAGGCCCCACTGAAGCTCCCTAGGCTTCCGCCTATAAGAGTGAGTAGGTGGGTGACAAATGGCGTAGTTCTTTGGATTTTTGCCTAAGAATTAAAAAGACAGCTACAAGAACTACTTGTCTACTGGAAAGGACTGTATCCGGACTGAGGAGAGCCGTCGAGGAAGATTCTCGCTGCCAGGTGCTGATGACCCAGCTGACTTTCTCACAAGCTGAATCCTGCATGAAGCCTCAGGTAAAGGGTACCTGGACATAACTGGGGCAGGACAAGTGTGAGAAAGGGGGCGCTGGTGGACAAGCTGAGAAATAGACGGAGGGAAGAGAAAAGTCGCAGTACCACACTTGGTGGGTTTTTTTCTGTCTTCTCTCTCCACAGGGACGTCGACGCCCAAGATGGAGCCTCAGGACGTTATGTGCTGGATGCAGGCACAGTGGGACAAACAAGTGGAGCTGGTTCTGTGGCTTCTGGTTCTCACAAGCAGCATCAATCAAGGAATTACTTAGACGGCAATTGCTTTAATTACAAAAAACTTTTTATTTCAGCATAACAAAATAGCAGTGTCATACAGAACAGCAAAAGCCCGTCTATAGAAATGGCAGACAGTACTTTCTCTCTCAGTGAAGGGGGAGAAAATACTGCCCACCCTTACCTGAAAAATAACTGCCTTATATATATTTCTCCCCGTCTCAAATGTCTGTTTCAAATTAATCATACATTCTTAAGTGTCAGCAGGGCCCTGCAACACTTTTCCCAGGGGAGAATCTCCTTACATTTGTACATCTGGACCTATCTGGACCTGCACTTAGACCTGCTTATTTATACATGGCCTATGACCTCTATACATCTGGACATGCTTTTAGGTCTATTTATCTATGCATGGCCTGTGACCTCTGCCCCTTCCTGTGTATTTTCTTCTTCTGGCACTAATTGAAACCTTCAGGGTAGGAGAGTGTGTTTATGCTCATAAGTTTGAATTCATTGCATTCCTGGCTTAGCCTGTATTTTTTCTTGCTTAGGCTCAAATACTGCTAGGCCCAATATTTTTGCATACTCCTATGCAGAATATGGTTACCCAGAATTCTCCATAGCAAATCCTCCATAGCAGGCCACATCTACTCCTTTATACCCACATGCTTGTCTTCTGTGCCATCCATATACTGTGTAGTATCATCAGGCAAGGGTGCAGTCATATAAAGCTAATATAAAGCCAATATATATATAGCAGACCTAAGGCAGATTTAAGTCAGATTTCCCAACAGTTCGGTATCTGCAGGAGCAGACCACCCTGACTATGAGGGAGCAGCAAAAGCCGCTGATGGACACCATGGAGGCGCTTTTGAAGAAGCCAGTGGATGCCAGAGCAGACATCCCCTCCATATTCCAGGGAGCAGGACTGAGCCCTTATGGCGCTTTGTCATTAGGACAATTAAAGCCACATGATAATCTGGACAATTATATAGACGCTTTTGAGCGTATAGCCGCAGTGTTGAAATGGCCAGAGGAGCAATGGGCAACTAGGTTTGCCATATCACTATCTGGCGAGGCTCTTTCTGCAAATAAAGCCATGCCGGCTAGCCTGGCATCTAATTATTCAGAAATCAAAAAGGCAGTCAAAGACAGACTAGGGCTGACTCCTATGCATTATCACAGAATGTTTAGGGAGGCTAGGATAAAGCCTCAGGAGACCCCTAAGGCCCTGTCTCAAAGGCTGAAAAGTTTGGCCGGAAAATGGTTGAATCCGGAAGGAAGCACACTGGAAACAATTATAGACAGAATTGTTTTAGAGCAGTACATGTAAGCTGTTCCCAGTGGGGTAAAAACATTTCTGATGCTCCAGCATTGTCAGACCACCGATGAGGCAGCCACTCTTGCTGAGAGGTTTTTCGCAGCAGAGATGACTGACACCTCGGGGGTAGGTCTGTGGCGAGCAGCTGGCATGGAAAATTTTAGCAGAAAAGGTAATAGGTTAAATGCTAAAATGTCTTCTGTTAATAACTCTGAGAATGTTAATGTTTTGCATGTACCCAAAGGAAAATGTTTCACCTGTGGGAAGGCTGGACATTTTCAGAGAAGCTGCCCTGAGAGAACGGTTCTGGTGTCAGGAGCTGAAGAACCAACCCAGGATGGGTTTTTCCTACCAGTCAAGGTAGAAGGTATGGATGCAATGGCACTACTTGACTCGGGGGCTGACCAGAGCATGGTTTCACGAAAGCTCTGGGAAGCCATTGAGAAGCACCGTTCGTCACCCCCGAGTCAAGCAGAAGGCCAAGTACGTATTAGGTGTGTGCATGGAGCAGGCTCACACTATCCCCTACACAACTTAGAGGTGGGTGCATTGGGAACAAAACAGCAGATGTTGATGGCTATTGTTCCAAAACTGCCCCGGGAAGTTGTCTTGGGATGGGATTGGCCACCATTTTTCCAGAAAATGGAAGAAGGGTTTAACAAACCTGGCCAGAGGGCCAATCAACCCCAGGTAGGGCCTAGAGAAATAGGGTCAGAGGCTTTAGCAGCTAGACTCCCTAATCCCTTATTTGGGAAAGCAACAAAGTCTAGAGCACAATCGCAGGCACCCAAGAGGGAGGGTCCCTTAGGGAAACCAAAATTTGTGCTCCAGTTCTGTAAAGCGTCAAAACTAGCAAGAAGCCCGCAGAGAGCCTCCCCAGCAGCCGCAGGGTACGACCTTTTCAGCGCAGAGGAAGCTATAGTCTTGAAAGGGGGCAAAGCTTTAGTTGACACGGGCATACAAGTCAAAATACCAGAGGGCTGCTACGGCCGTATTGCCCCAAGGTCGGGCCTGGCAGTAAAATTCTTTCTGGATATAGGGGCAGGGGTTATAGATCCCGATTACAGGGGCTGCATAAAGGTCCTAATCTTTAATTTTGGAGAGAAAGACTTTAAAGTCCAAATAGGCGACCGCATTGCTCAGTTAATCTGTGAGCGTGTGGGCTTTCCCACAGTGGAGGAGGTGTCATCCTTACCACCAACTACTCGGGGGGAACAAGGGTTCGGGTCTACTGGGCGGAAGGAAGTAAAGATTATGACGGCCCTAGCAGAGGAAAAGAAGGAAGAAGATCTGGGTCCTCAAATTTCTGATTGGAAGGAAAGGCCAAAACCTAGGTTAGGCGCAGGGCTCTCCCCGCAACAGCAACAGGAACTAACCCAGGTGCTGGACAGATTTGCTGATGTCCTGACCACAAAACCCGGGGAAACACATATCGTTGCCCACGAGATAATCACAGCGCAAGGACAAGTAATTAGGCAGCACCCCTACCGTATGCCAGAAACTAAAAAGAAGGAAATAATAGAGCAGGTAAAGGAAATGGTTACTATGGGCATAATAGAAGAGTCACATAGTCCCTGGTCAAGCCCAATAGTGCTGGTGCCCAAGCCAGATGGGACTCTCAGATTTTGTATAGACTTTCGCAGGGTAAATGAGATTTCCCAGTTTGATGCCTACCCGATGCCTCGCATCGATGACTTATTAGATCGCCTGGGGCAGGCCAAATATTTAACGACGCTAGACCTTACAAAAGGGTATTGGCAAGTGCCGTTAACAAAGGACTCAAAACCCAAAACAGCGTTTAGCACACCCATAGGGCTCTTTCAGTTCAGGCGCATGCCATTTGGCTTGCATGGTGCCGCCGCCACCTGCCAGCACCTGGTGGATCAGGTCCTAAGACCCCACCATGACTACACATTGGCCTACATGGACGATGTAGTGATATATAGTACAACGTGGACCCAGCACCTCGCAAGGGTAGAGGCAGTCCTGAGAGCACTGCGCAAGGCCAGTTTAACGCTAAACCCTGCAAAGTGCCTATTCGCCAGCGAGGAGGCTAAGTACCTGGGCCACATGGTCGGGAGGGGAGTAGTAAGGCCCCTAGCTTGTAAAATTGAAAGCGTGAGGGATTTTCCCCGGCCAGGAACGAAAAAACAAGTACGTAGTTTCCTTGGTTTAGTAGGATACTACAGGAGGTTCATACCTCGATTTGCCGAAGAGAGCATCCTATTTACTGAGATGCTTCGGAAAAACACGCCGAATCCGTAAGGTGGACCCCAGAGGCTGAAGAAGCCTTTACTGCCCTTAAGGACAAACTCTGTAAGGCTCCGGTACTACGGGGAATTGATTTTAGCCTACCCTTCGTGGTACAGACGGATGCGTCAGAGACAGGGTTGGGGGCAGTGATGTCCCAGGTGTTCGAAGGGGTAGAGCACCCGGTGACTTATCTAAGTCGCAAGCTCTCAAAAGCGGAAAGGAATTACTCCACGATAGAGAGGGAGTGCTCGCAATAAAGTGGGCTGTCGAGGCCTTATGCTTTTATTTGACAGGCAGGAAATTCCTTTTAGCCACTGACCATGCCCCTTTAAAGTGGTTGAATCAAATGCGAAATAGCAATGCCCGGTTAACCCAGTGGCATCTAGCGCTGCAGTCTTTCGACTTCATGGTACAGCATAGGGCTGGGAAACTACACGGGAATGCAGACGCGCTATCGCGAATTACGAGCTGTCAGAAAGATTCAGCAGCCCGTAATATTTTAAGGGGGGGGGATCTGTCATGGGGTAGATCAGAATCTGCCTATGGAAACAGGAAAAACAGTGCTGAGCAGGTCTAAAAGTGACAGCTCAGAGCACATGGATCAGGGTTTGTCAGACGGCTGCCTGGGTGAGAATGTTCACAGTCTTGGCAAGTGCATATATCAATATGATTTGCAAGGGATTGTGGGCAATGCAGTCCATTCACACCAGACACAGCTGCTCACAATAATTAGTTGTGCTTGAGGGTAAAGCCAATAAGATATTTATTTATGGGGTTATTTCTCCCAACACAGATATGCTTGGTAGCACATAAAACAGGATACTTGCTTTCAGTGTTAAACTTAGAAAAACAAAATCAGGAAAACAACAGATGAACTTGTCAGGCAATCAAAGCAAAAGAATAAAGACCTGGTTGGTAACAAACTGGTCTTTTCTGTAGGCTTTAGCTAATATTTACTTAGCAGTGTTTCAAACAACAAGCAAAACCCACAAAGAAGGGAAAAACTGTTCTTTTCAGGTTAACTTCTTATATCATCACACATAGATTCAGAAGTGATTCCCTCAGAGCTCACAAGCAATTAGGTAAGGCTCAATTGCTAGCAGTTATCCAGCTGAAACCCCTTAGCTGGCTTGCTTTCTACTGCGTGGCTCAAAATCCTATTCAGGAGCTTTTCTGAGTAGATTAAAGAACAAGTTTGTATTTCTTTGTGTTGGTTGTAGTACTTTGTAACAGAAAATTACCACAGGAGTTTAGACAGAGAGCAATCCATGTAAACACAGCCTTCATCTGCAACCTCTCCCCTTCTTCAACAATCATGGGTTCAATATCATGGATTGGCACAGAGGAATTTCTCAATGGAGTACTCTCAGGACAATACTTGCTTCCCTGCTGTCTTTCAAGGGTATAGCTAGGGCATAGATCAGTGTTCATACCTGAGCTTCCATTGCTGTTAGAGTTCCTCTCTATATAGCTTGGCCAGTATGTAGTCCAGTTCTTATGTCCAGCCTTCCAATCCAGATCCCTGGACACTGGGTCTCTCTTCACATACCTTCTGGCACGGGTCTTAGGGTCCCTTCCAAGTGCAGCCGTCTCCCTCACAGGTACCGTCTGGAGATTCCTAGCTCTGCAGCACCATTCCTCTGGCTTTCCCCAGTCCAATGGTGTATGCTGGCCCTTGGAATGCCTCCCAGTATACGTACTGCTCCGGACTCCTCTAGACCTCCCAAAGGCTTTTCTCTTCTTTCTTCCAAAGGGTTTCTTGCCCTCTCTGTCCGTCCGCTCTGGCTTCTGCTTCTGATGATCCTCCAGATGATGAAGCTGTCCAAGATGAGGATATCCAAGCTGATCATGAAGATGATGATCTCCCAGATGAAACTGAGGATGAGGATAATTCTCTGTAGAATAAACTCTACCTTTATTCTGCTTTGATGTGTGCTCCACCCTAGCACAGCGCAGCTGTGCTGAATCAGGCCCTGCCCTTTGAGATGAGTGCTTAGGGATTACCTCATAGCCCTCCTGATTGAACACACGTTTCCCCACTTCAGCTCCTCTAATGGCTGTTGGAAACCTGGTGCATTCTGGGACTGGTAGTCTTTTATGGGAAAATTCTGTTTTCTTATTTCTACCAGAACTGACAGGGTGCTTGTTCAGAGTCACTTCAGCTTTTCTATAGCTCCTTCCTGAGCTATGATAAGCTTCCTTAACACAGGTTGCTATGAGAAACCAGCAAAAACAAAAGCACCTGGTGTAGGAGCACGCCCTAGTAGAGGATTACATCATAGCATATTAGCTGATGAGAGGCAGCTGAGAGCAGGGCAGGCTCACCGGAACACTAGGAGTGACGCAGATAAAACTCACTCAGAGTTTGTCAGTAGGAGAGCTAACCAGGAGTCTAGGAGGGCTAATCAGGATTCCAGGAAGATAGCTAACCAGGATCTTAGAGGAGCTAACCAGGATCCTACGAGGGTTAACCAGGATTCCAGGAAGAGAGCTAACCAGGAGCTTAGAGGAGCTAAGCAGGAGTTTGCCAGAGCTGTTTTGGAAACTAAAGGAAAAACTTCACACGGAGGTTTAAGCAGAGTTCCACGGGAGATAGCTGAGAGAATACCAGAGGCTGGTTACAGGGTGCTGGGCAGCACTGAACAAGAACCAGGTGGTTGGTGCCATGGAGGTGTTCAAACAGGCAGACGGAAAGAACCTGGGAGAGGAAGGCTCCCTGAGAACAGGTACCGGGAGGGCAGTAACTATTATCAAAGGGATACTTACCTGCCCGAAGAGAAGCATACTATAAAAGGGAGTAGAAGGCTTGCCTGGGGAAAAAGCCACGCTAAGTTTCCGTGCTCAAGAAGCTCCGAGGGAACTGAGCCAGAGGTCAGGCCAATTCCCTATAATAGAGGGAACTTTGAAAGGGAGAGTTTCCCATACACACAGCTAGGAGTGTGTGGCCCTCTAGAGGAAAACTCTGCTATTTACGGTAACCTCCCAGTTCATCTTGATAAAGAGGGGGAGAGAAGCCTTTGGAAAGGAGAGGAGGGTTTTTGCAATAATGATATGAGATACAACCATTCTGAAGATAGCTACTGGGAAAGCTATGAAGACATGGAATGTGACTTTTGTGGGGAACGTCCTGAGGAATTCCAAATGGATTGTGCATTAATGTTCTCTGATAACATTTCCTCTCTATGCTAATCTGTTCAAAGACAGAAATCCGTTTAGGGATACGGATTCTGTAAAACTCACTTGTGTCAAGTACAAGGATTGTTTTACCTTTTTGGATTGGCTGAAGATAAGCACCTTTTTGTTGCCAGTAGTTCATTTTCTTTTTTTTTAAACTTTTATTTTCATTTTGCAACAAACAAAAGAAACAACACACCAAAAGAGACAAAACAAGTATACAATAAGGAAAAGTAAACCCATTACCCCCCACCCCGATGCTTCTTCTCTACCCGATTATATCAGCATGTGAGCGCTTCCAATTAACAGTGATTATACATCAAACGATCAAAAGAGTATCTACAATACAGCATGATCATGGGACAGAGATATATACAAAGTTAGACAGTCAGATGAGAGCATTTAGCAAAATGTACATAGTCATTGAGCAGCTTCCATTGAGGCCAATGAGAAGGAGTCTGAACGGAGGGAGCGAACAGACGAGGTATTTGTTCATATTTACTGTAAAGACAGGCATGATTCCACCATTCATTGGGGCTCAGATGGGAGCTAATTTTCCAGTATTACTTAATTAGGGAAATAGCAATGCCAAGCATAAAGTTCGAAAGGAGATAAGCCATTTTTGGGAGAGAGGGGATCCCCGCAATTGGGCGAAGTCCCACTATCCTCCAAGAAAGGGGCTCCTGAGAGTGCGAGATAGACTAAATACGACCCCAGACCCGACGCCAGTAATACTGTAGTGCGGGATATTCATGCATAACATGAGGCAATGAACCAATGGCCGCAGGACGTGTCCAGCAACCATTGCCCTGAGTAGTGTTCCATTTGTCTAATCTGTGAGAAGTGTAAAAACACCGGTGGGCTAGAAAGAAGAGGGTCTGAGTGAGTGAGGCGGATCGGGAACCCGTGTCCCTCTACTCCAGATAAGGCTCCATTGCTCCGAGGTCAAAGTCACATGCAATTCTCTCTCCCATACTTTCTGCGCTATAGGGGTATCGCTAGTTATAGCATTACATAAGGTTTAGTAAAATTGGATGCTACACCCGGTGAACTACCGAGAAATCGGAAAGTCACCAATCAACCTTATGTAGGGAATGCCGATGGCGGGAGTACTCTAATGCTCCGAAGGCAATGCTGAAGTTGCACTGACCAGAGTCGGGAGTCAAAGATTGCATAAGAGTATTAAAGGCACCTAAAGTGTCTAAAAGCATTGGTAGATAGTGGGAGTCTGATGGGAGAGTCATACCAGGGAGAAAGGTAAGAGGAATCGGTTTGCAAAGGCCCGCTTCTATATCTAGCCACACAGGTCTACTCGGTACTGGATCTTCCAACCAACGAGCACCTTGTTTGAGAAGAAAAGATTAAGGGAACACTTGAGTAAAATCGCCACCAAGTATTAATGGAGCATTGGCAGAGGCCAAGGCCAACTGCGCAATACTTGCATAGTAAGCAGGGTTGTCCACATTCGGGGCATAATGCAAATACACGTGAAGTCACCAGCTCCAACCTCAAGGTGTACACGGGCCCATCTACCCTCCTTGTCAGCGCTAATATCAGGTACAGTAGCATGCAAAGACTTCTTAACCAGAATGGTTATCCCGTACCATTTGGAAACGGTGGGAGAATAGGCAGCTACCATGTGAGGCTTAGCATTGAGTTTCAGTGTTTCAGCAGAGTTTAAATGCGTTTCCTGAAGAAACACTAAATCAACATGCTCATGGCTAAGATAGCTAAGGATTTTCTTTCCTTTGAGTGGACCATTAATGCCTTTGACGGTGAATGATAAGATTTTACATAAGGCCATTCAGAAAAGTTAAAGTTCTGAGCATGATAGCACACATAATTTCACTATGTCCCTCAAACTGACTGTATCTGGCTGTACACATGACATAGGAAAAATAAACTAATATAATACGATGAAGCGCCCCACATTAACAAAGAAAACCGCAGTACGGTAGAGGAGAAGCAAAACCCCAAAATTACTGGCGACCATGTGTCTGCGGGGAGAAACCCCAGAGAAGGCCGAAATTGAAAAAACACATAACCTGTAGGACTGTGCGTGCTCCGAATCCGACCGAGGCACACATCATGAAGGGATAGGAGACCAAAAAAAAACAAAAGTCATATAGAGAAAGAAAGAAAGTCCAGGCTATTTCCGTGCTTGGCTATGACCGCCGCATCGGGCCCTTCAAAATGGCGGATAGAGCCGGCAGATAAGAGTCCAAGATTTGGGATTAGCGCATCTGCTCTGCTTCTTTGGAGTCTAAAAATGTTGATAGTAGATCAGGATCTTCGAACGTCCTGGTTTGGTTGTGGAGAGTCACTCGGAGCTTCGCTGGATACAACAGGCCAAAGCGAGCCTGTAGCTGTTGAAGTCGAGGGCGAAAAGCAAGGAGTTTCTTCCGACGGTCAACGGTAGGCTTTGCCAAATCAGGAAAGAAGGAGACCTTACGACCTTCAAATTCCAAATGATGATTCGCTCGGGCAGCATGTAAAATTTGTTCCACTTGTTGATATCGTAGCAAGCTAAAGATAATAGGCCGGGGGGTCGTGCGGTTGAGCGCCATGTGGGCAGGAACACGGTGTGCTCGATCGATTTCCAGTTCTCTGTGAAAAGTGATCTTCAGCAAGGAGGGAAGAGTTTTGAGCAAGAATTCTCTTATATCTCCTGCTTCCACCCCCTCCGGCATTCCGAGGAGCCTCACATTGTTACGACGGGCTCGATTATTGCTATCTTCTAACTCCTTTTGAAGATTCTGTATCTGGCGCTCAGCCCTGTCCAGTTTGCCCAAGCGCACCTCGTGCGAGTCGAGGACCCCCGCCATGTTGTCCTGCCGTAATGAAAGACTTTCAAGTCGGTCCTGGAGCACTCCAAAGTCTTCTCGCATGGCTCGAAGCGCTTCTCCATTGGACTGCACCAATTCCTTCACGCCGCGTATTTCCTCCAAAATCTCCAGGTGCATATCGGGGTTTTCACGAAATGGGACCATCTTCTGTGGGGAGGACACCTCTGTTTTGGAGCGTTTTCCGTGAGAAGAAGAAGGAGACCCGAAGTCCAAGCGCGCTGGTTTATGGGCCGCCATCCCCCCCGAGGTGCCCCGGTCAGCTCGGAGCGAAATAGTAAATTTGTATAGGTATTAAGTCAGGATTCTAAGTAGGCCTCTCGGGAGCTTCAACGCAAAGCGTCCTACCTGCTGGACATCAGGCTCCGCCCCCCTCCAGTAGTTCATTTTCATTTATACCAGAAAAATATGGTTTATTTCTTTTGATTCTTATGTGCAAAAGTTCACCTGGAAGGGATAATAAAATACCTCTTTTTGAAAAGCCTGGCTACTCGTTCACAACTACCTTTTTGATTAGCTAGTGGGACTACAGATCCCAGGGGGCATTGTAAAGTCCCGGCTACATTAAGAAGAGGCCCCACTGAAGCTCCCTAGGCTTCTGCCTATAAGAGTGAGTAGGTGGGTGACAGTAGGTGCCGGGAGACTTACAGAGGCAGGAGCTGAATTGCCTCTGTTCATACTGGCAGATGGCCCCTTCTCCGCACCATCCCCGCTCTGCCCTGCACCACCCCTTCCTTACCCCATCCAGTGCTCCCTGCAGAAACACGGTGTACCTGCAGGGAGCACTGAAACTGGAATCACGATTAGGGGCTAAACGCGGGTTGGACGTCCAGTCCCACTATTCCCTAATCGGAATGACCCCCTTAGACACTCTCTGGATGCCTTCTGTCTAACTGAAACATGGCTCTGGGATGGTGAAGAAGCATAATTATATTGCGGACTATTGCAGTACGGCTATCCACAGATCTTCCTGTAGAGGGGGGGGGGGGGGGGAGGGCATTGCTGTAATCTACAAGGCTTTGCCGTTGTCTCTGAACTTTCCTTGGCACAACCACAAAGGTTTGAAACCTTGCTCCTGGAAATTGGTTTGCCCCCTTGGCTTTTTTACTGCTACTTCTTTACTGCCCTCCCACACTCCAGCAATCAGCAGGGAAACAGCTTCAGCAATACATCTCCAATTTGATGATTGCTTACCCAGACTTCCTGATCTTAGGAGAACTAAATATTCATATTGATGCTCTGATATGGCCCTGCAATAATGTCTTCTGTACCTTCCTAAATAACCATAATATCCTTCAATATATTCACTTCCCTACTCACAGAGCCGGATATACACTGGACCTTATTCTTGCTCATCGAGATGCAAGATTATCCCCTCTTAATCTGTCCTCGAGTCTTTTTCCTTCCTTGAACAGATCATGCTTTGATTGCCTTCACTCTGAAGGACAATCTCCACGACCAATCTGCCTCTTTTATACAGCTCCCATTGATAATACGGTCTCCAGTTGAAATCTCACGGGGTATTATCATCTTGTCCACCTGGCAACATGCTCCTTCCTTCCAATTTTGACTCATTATTTCCAGATGTGCAGACCATGCTCTGGCATGAAGCTCTATTTCATGCCTTGGATAGTATTGCCCCCTTGCAATCCCACACACATTCATTATGCAAGAGTCATACTTGGTACCATTTGGACTTGCACCTTCTGATTTGCCAAACGTGCCGCTGAAAGATCTTGACTTAAGTCCAACTCTTCTGCCTTGCCACTCACATTATCGATCCAAAACAATAGAGGTCAAAATTAATTATTTTTCCTCTACTATTAGTACAGTAAAGCATCTTCATCTGGAGAGGCAGGATGTTGGGCCTTGCGTGCATCTCCCAATACTAGCACTTGCATACCTTAGCAATGCCACCCTAAACCCGGGAATACGGTACACATATTTCAAAAGGTTGCTATGATTACTGGCAGATAGCAATTCCTAAGTTAAGCACAATCTGCTCATTGAGCTGTATCATACCAACCTCTCTGATGTCTGTGGAGTGTGTTTCAGGTCTGGTGTCTGACAGCGTTCACCACCCTGGGGAGTGACCCCAACAGTATTGCGTACCATAGCCATGTCTGTACTGTGCCCAGGACTGGTGTGGTGGCCAGGGCTGCCAAAAGCCTCTATAGTTGCACAATGCTGGCATAGGTGTGGGAGTGTGTGTCTGTCTATCCAGTGTGTTGTGGCTGCCTACACCTTACTCAGCCCACATTGCTTGCACTGTTGCCAGTGTTAGCCTGCTAATGTGCATAATGAGGAGAAAGGTACTCTGTGTATGGCCCGGACAAGGCGGCATGGGCAGGATGCATCTGCACATGGCATAGGGCAATGGCTCGGACATTGTAGTGCCCAGCCACCTCCTGCACGG
This sequence comes from Ichthyophis bannanicus, assembly GCA_033557465.1. Lineage (NCBI taxonomy): Eukaryota > Metazoa > Chordata > Amphibia > Gymnophiona > Ichthyophiidae > Ichthyophis > Ichthyophis bannanicus. The sequence continues at coordinate 15,251,358 of CM066043.1, forward strand.
ACAGGGTAGCCACAGCATATCCTGCTGGGAGGTCACTCTCACCCTGACTGAGCACTGACCACGGCATAGCTAGGTGCCCCCATAGTGCTAAGTAGTATTTCTCTCAAGTGATATATATGGGTTCTCTTTTTTGGGGCCCAGTCACTGACTTATCTGCTTGGTGGGTGTGCTCCCATCCCATGTTTGGGTGCACACATCTCCTCCAGGAACATGCACTATGGACTAGCTAGCAGACTGTCTGCAGTTAGTATGTGTATGGCTGGAACACCTTGCAGGGTGCAGTGGCTGGAGAATGTCAGACAGTGGTGGGGACAGCTGAGCATTTTCAGGCCTACTGTCTGTCTGATATTGCCTTATGGATGTGTACAGATCTGCATTGACTGCCACCATTGCAGGGTTGTAGAATGTGGATCTGTTGTTGGGAGATCCTGCCCTGAGCCCCAGAGAGCAGGTTCAGTGGTACTACATAATCCGCCTATGGGTCCAACCACCACACCCCCTGTCACTTGAATCATGTGACCATGGCACCCACACAGGATATGCACTACTCTGGGGGCATCATAGTCCACAAGGGCTAGACGTGGCTGGGAAATACAGGTGGACACAGGTGTATCCTAGGTGTGTCTGAAAGGACTATCTATCACACACTGGCACTGATGGGGACCTGCAGCATAGCCTATCTCAGCTAAGACAGGTGCTGTGGACATGGTGCTGGGCGCCCCACCTCACCCTCAGGGTGGGCACAGTACCCGCACAATGTGACGATCTGTAGCTACTCTGTGCCAGTAACACACACGGTCAGTACCCCTACCAGGCCGAGGTGCTGTGGGAGTGCATACCCCATCTTGTGATCATCTGTAGACTGCTGATTTGCATGTGCAGTGCATCATGGGTACAGGTGGGTTAACCCTATCCTGGTAACCACAGCAGACAGTTTGTGTGGTGACCTGCAGACCTTCTGTAGCCAGCCAGGGCTTTGTTAGTAGCTGTAGCCCACTGGTTGCTTCACTGCCTGTGGAGCCAGAGGTCATGGGTTTGATCCCACAGTGGGGTTATTTAATAAGGCTGTCTGAGGCAGTTTCTTTTTTTAATTTAAATTAGTGCTGCCAGCAAAAACACTCTCACAGTGCTGTAACCTTAAGGTGCCTCATAAGGCGCCCTATAAAGCGCCCTATAAGGTGTCCTATTGCGAACATTATAAGGTGCCTAGGCGGACAGTGCACTTTATAATGTGCCCTCTGGAGTGCCTTATAAGGCGCCTTATGAGGCACCTTAAGGTTACAGCACTGTGAAGGTGTTTTTGCTGGCAGCACTAATTTAAATTTAAAAAGAAAATGCCTCAGGCAGCACTGATTTAAAGTAAAGGGTAATGCCTCAGACAGCCTTACTCATTAAGCACACTGGGGGATTGAATTCATGACCCCTGTTTCATCAGTGCTACACCTCTCTTGCTGTGTTTGCAGGTCAGCGCGCCTACTTAAGGCTAACTGCGTTGATGTGCCACGGCTCCCTCTATCGCACGAAAACGTACCTTATTGTATGGTAACCTGAAATGCTACGTTAAGACCGACACGCCCACTCCTTTTATGGCATCCTGCACACTAACGCCGGGCGCACGTTAAGACTGCTTAGTAAACATACCCCTAAGAGACGGATAAGGCAAAATCATGTTACTTCTTCCTCTTTAAGCCATGTCTATCTATACGGCAAATAATATTACTTTTCAGAACAGGTTCTACCATTTTGCCAGGAACAACATTAGACTCGCTGCTCTCTAGTTTCCCAGATCACCCAGAGTTAACCAGGCAGCGGTGAAATTCAGACACTGGCTGATTAACGTGAACCGGCTAAGGTCACTATCTGGATATTCAGTGCCGGTGAATGGATTTGACCATGACATTGAATATAAGAACATAACATAAGATATCCCAGACTGGGTCAGAGCAAAGTCCATCAAGCCCAGTCCCCCTTTCCAACAATGGCCGATCCAGGTCACAAGAACTTGGCAGGTTTCCAAAAAGAAAAACAGGTTCCACAATGCTTGTATTGGAGCAAACACTGGATTTCTCAGGCCCTCTTTAATAATGGTTTATGGACCTTTCCTTCAGGAATTTGTCCATTTTTAAACTGACCTACATTAACAGCTTTTACTTCATCCTCCATTAACGAATTCCAGATTTTGATTACATATTGATTGAAGAAATATTTTCACTTATTAATCATAAACGGGTTACACTATAGCTTCATTGCATATTCCCCTAGTCTTTCTACTTTTTGACGGCGCAAACAACCAAACTACATTAACTCATTCCACTCCATTCAATAATTTACAGACCTTTATCATATCTGTCCTCAACCCTCTCTTTTCCACGTTGAAGAGCCCTAGACTTTTAAGCCTTTCCTCATAGGGGTATCCTTCCATCCCCTTCACCATTTTGGTGGCTCTTCTCTGTACCTTTTCTAATTCCTCTATATCCTTTTTAAGATATGGTGACCAGAATTGCACACAATATTCAAGGTGCGATCACACCATGTAAAGATACAGGAGGCTAATTTAAAGTGATGACGGCCAGCCGCTTTAAATGTGCTGTCCGCCACCATTCAATATGCCCCCCATTCTCAGATTTTCACTGAACTCCTAAATTTAGAAGCATAAAATGTGGGTGGGGCAGATTTAGGGTGTGGGCAAACGTTAGATGCTTAACATGGATTTTCAGCACTTGGCACTTAAATTATGTTCATAAATCTAGTCAAATGAAAGGTAGAATTACATTTACTAGTCTTATGTGGACTGTACCACTGAAAATCAGCCCTATCCATATCATGCAAGGACAGTATGTGGACCGAGCATAGGCAAACCTGTGGCTTGATAGTCAATGTGATTAAAGCGGTGAGCAGATCTGCTAACTGTATTAATCAGACTGTTCAGGGGTCGGAGCGGAGGCGGCACCCAGCAATAATCAAGCAGTGGCGATATTCATCCGCTTCCCAGTTATCCTTAAGCAGTGAAGGTTCGGCACTTTAAAGACTTTGTCACAAAAGCTAACTGGGCACTTTACAACAGCAAACTGCCACCGCAGAATTTAGGGCCCTAGAATTTTTTCTGGATAACTTAGGACAGGATGGTCTATCGGGATATTGGTGGGAAAATTACACTATCTATTCGGAGATTCAGCTCCGGACATAATCCAGATTCTGCCACTGAATAACTGTATTTTATTTCATCTCTGTACCTTGACCACAGTGTTTAAATATTGGACTGCAAGCTCCTAAATTTATGTGAATTTTCGCTGAAAACGTAAGTTCCTATGTTTGAAAATAGGGGACAATTTAGGAACCTAAGTTTAGGAGCTCCTCTTTTTTGATTATAAGTCTCAGAATTTCTTGCCAAACAATGTATTAGGAAATGATTAAAATGCCATCAATAACAAAAATAAAGTTAGAAATCTTCTTTCTATTCTTTGTGAAAACATGAAAATAATGCCGATCCCAGACTAGCACACACATCTGTTAATGATGCAATCTGAGACTTACCTTCATTCACTCCACCATGCGACTGCAATCAGCATGTATTATACATAATATTGACAGGCGGCAACTTATGAAACATGACGTAATGAGCTAGAGAGACTTGAACTTCATAAAGTTCCCCAAACACTCAGCAGTTCTCAGGGCAAGGAAGGTTAGTGATGCTTCATTCTTGCACTTAGTTGGTCTGTTTTTTTGTGTTTTTTTTTTAAATTTAGAATTTATATAACAAGCTCAAACAGTACAGCACACATTGTCAACCAATGTACATTATCCAAACCACCGTATCAACAGCACACCAACATTCCTGTGTATACCACTCATTGCTATAGTATCAGTAACAGTTTTGTGTTTAATCCCCCCTCCTTAACCCCAACCCCCCTCCCCCCTCCCCCTCCCCCATACCCATACTCCACCCTCCCCCCCCTTCCTGCGAACTCTCCCTGTCCCCACCCCATGCCCTCTCTTAAAGCACCCTCCACCCTCTCCCCTCACCCCTCCCCCCTTACCCCCCTCCCGCCCTCCCAGATGATTGCCCTGAATCGGCTCGTAGGTACTCCAACACCTTACTCCATTGCTTTTCAAAACGGTCAATCTTTTGCCGCCTCACTGCTGTGATCTTTTCCATTAGGTATACCTGTCTCAACCGCTCCACACAGTGGGACACCTGCGGGGCTTCCCTCTGCTTCCAGCGATAGGCCACCTCACATCGGGCCGCGCTGAGACAAGCCGCTACCTGCCTCTTCCCCCTTACAGGACCCCCCTCGCTCCACCACCCCAGCAAGAACCCCCCAGGGTCAAGGGTCACCTCTCCTCCGCCCACCACCTCCTGGGCCCATTTCTGAATCTTTCCCCAGAAGCTCTGGATCTTCGGGCACCCCCACCATATGTGGAAAAAGGTCCCCACCCCCCCCCACACATTCCCTCCAACAACTATTAGTTACTCCGGGGTACATCTTATGTAGCCGGGTAGGTGTATAGTACCACCGCATTACCACCTTGTACCAGTTTTCCCTAATCGCTACCGACAAGGGTAGGTATCTCACCTGGTCCAGAAGGCTTTTCCACTCCCCTTCCGCTAACTCCCTCCCAAAGTCCTGTTCCCACTCATGCATATATCTATGCTTACCCATTCCTGGCCCTTGTACCGTCCGGTATAACGCCGAGGTGAGTCCCGCCGAAAGCTTCGCAGTCTTAGTTGGTCTATACCTGGTGCTCTGTTCATCTCAGATATTCTTGGTCTAGTTGAATCTTTTCACTTAGCCTGAAGAGGTTTTATTCCTGGCAAAAATATAGGGACAAGTTTGTATTAGGTCTGGATTAAGACTTTGGGTTGCAATCGGATCCATAATCATACTAAAAATTGTCTCATCCATTCATTAATTAACCTTTTTGTAAAAATGTCACCCTTCCAGCAGTGGGTTTACCTTAGAAGCCTGGTTTTTATGCTAACCTGTCCTGGGGACCCACAGACATTTTAGTTTTCAGGATACCACAAGGTTCAAGAGAAGAACTTACATTGAATATAAATAAAAATTCTATTAGTGCAACATTGGTAAATTGGGTTTTAGTATCAGTATCTAATACTGAGCAAAGTTATCAGACAAACCTTCACCCTTGTGCCCCCTCACAATTAGCTTTTACACCTGTAGCACTGCCCATCCCACTCAAAAATTTGATAATTAAACAATATCATAATCATCACAATATCATCCAGAAACCCATAATCTCCATAACTATCTTTCAAATGTTTGCAGTTTTCAGTCAATGTCTCTCTCTCTGCCTAACTGTACCACTATAAGAAAGGAAGGAAGCACTTGGAGAGATGTAACAATCTACTTTACCTGCAATCCGACAGCTGATTATCCAAAACAATCATTTCAGATAGAGGTATCTCGTTTCCATCACAGAAATATAGAGAAGGATGAGCAAAGTGCCTCTCCCCTAGCAATACCAGAATCATTTAAAAGGAACAGGCTAGTAACCACAAAAGATATATTCCCCTCCTGGGATCTTCTCCTAGATTTCATCAGACACCTAGAAGAAGCAAGCTCTGAGGAGTAGCAGGAAGTTTAATGCACTATTAGCAGAATGTGTCTTGCAGAAATAATTGTGTGAATAAAATAGTGAGTGCCTCAACTTATAAGTAGACTATTTTTCCAATAAAGAATGATGAGTCAAAAAGCAACTTTTGAGATCTTCCTTAAGTGAAAAAACATTTGCCACTTTTTAGTTCTATTTTGAAGTATTATTAGCAGAAATCCAGGTTATACAATGATCTTTCCCAGCTCATGTTCATGCTACATGAGAAGACACACATCTTATCAGCACAGGCCAACAGTATAGCAGAGCCCACAACAAGCTAAGAGAGTATATTAAACATGAGGGGGAGACACACAGAGCCTGGCTGATGGAATTCTCTCACCCCCCTCTCTCTGTGCTTATGCCCGCACCCATCTGCTTCTTGCTTTGCCTGTGAGTGTGCAGATATTCTGTCGTGTATTCTATGTATACTATGCATGTATTGTGGTTATTTGGGGGGAGGGGTAGCTTGGGATGTGCAACATTACTACTATTACTAATCTTTCATATAGTGCTACAAGGTATACACAGTGCTGTAGTATAGATGTAAGACACAGTCCTGATCATCACAGAACTGTGGTCGAGTACGGCAAGATACACATAAGAGTTGACAAGAGAATGAGGAGCATCAGGATCCAAAAGCAGCCTCAAGCAGGTGGGTCTTCAGCCTGGACTTGAATAAGGCCAGAGAAGGAGCCCGACGCACTAACTCAGGTATTCTGTTCCAGGCATATGGAGCAGCAAGGTGAAATGAACAAAGTCTGGAGTTGGCAGTGGCAGCGAAGAGCGCAGATGAAAGGGATGAGCCAGAGGAACGCAGCTCCCGAGGAGGAGTGTAGAGTGAGATAACATTGCTGGGGGATGTAGTTTGCGGAATGGGGATTGATGCAGGGAGATAATTTGGGGGGTGCGGTAGGTTGTATAGTGGTGAGCCATATGCAATGAGGAGTTTCGTGGTTGGGGCAGTTGCACTTGTTGGTGTTTGAGGCTGAGGCAGTTATGGGATGACAATTTTTGGGGGTAGGGCAGTTTGCAGGGTGATGGCATAGTTACTGGGGGATAGTTTTGGGCGTAGAGAAGTTGATAGGGTGCTTGGACTATTGAGGGGTGGTAGAAATTGAGGTGGGGCAAATGGGGGCAGCAGACAATGTGATGGGAGAGTGGTGGGACATAGGTTTTGGGGGTGGGTCAGTTAACGGGGTGGTGAGGCATCTGCAGTGGGATTTTTCTTATTTGTGGGCAGTTTGTGTGGGCAGATTGAGCAGTTGTGAGCAAATATTCTTTTTTGATAATAAGTCTCAGAATTTCTTGCCAAACAAGGTATTAGGAAATGATTAAAATGCTATCAATAACAAGTTAGAAATCTTCTTTCTATTTTTTGTGAAAGCATGAAAATAATGCCGATCCCAGACTAGCACACACATCTGTTTATGATGCTATCTGAGACTTACCTTGATTCACCCACCATGCGAATGCAATCAGCATGTATTATACATAAAATTGACAGGCGGCAACTTATGAAACATGACGCAATGAGCTAGAGAGCCTTGAACTTCATAAAGTTCCTCAAACACTCAGTAGTTCTCCTCAGTGCACAAAAGCTTAGTGATGCTTCATTCTTGCAGTGTTAGTTGGTCTATACCTGCTTGCTCTGTTCATCTCAGATATTCTTGGTCTAGATCAGGGGTCTCAAACACGCGGCCCGCGGGCCGCATGCGGCCCGCGAGAGACCCTTGTGCGGCCCGCGATGCATAGGGGGGAAAAAAAAAACCGGCTTCTGCTGCTGCTGCCGCCGCTGCCGTGGCCGGCAATAGCAGCAATATCGCAAGTCCCGCGGGCTCCCCCCCACCCGGCAGATCCCTTCCTGCTTGCCTGCCAATGCTGCCAGTTCTCCGCTTCGGCTTTCAGAGCCGCGAAGGGAGAACTTCTCCCTCGCGACTCTGTTAAGCTCGCCGGGGCAGATGGGAAATTTCCCATCTGCCCCAGCGGGCTTAACAGAGTCACGAGGGAGAAGCTCTCCCTTCGCGGCTCTGAAAGCCGACGCGGAGAACTGGCAGGCAAGCAGGAAGGGATCTGCCGGGGGGGGGGGGGGGGGAGCCCGCGGGACTTGCGGGATTGCTGGTATTGCCGGCCATGGCAGCGGCGGCAGCAGCAGCAGAAGCCGGGTTTTTTTTTAAAGTTTAATTTTCCCGGGGGGGGGGGAGGGAGCAGGACTTGATGGGGGGGGGGAGCAGGACTTGATGTGTGGCTGGGGGGGAGCAGGACTTGATGTGGGGGGGGGAGCAGGACTTGATGGGGGGGAGCAGGACTTGTGGGGGGGGGAGCAGGACTTGATGTAGGGGGGGAGCAGGACTTGATGGGGGCTGGGGGGGGTAGTACTGAAAATGGGGTGATGGGGGTTAGGACTGGTAATGGACAGATGGGGGTTAGGACTGGAGGTGGTCTGACTGGGGGCTTAAGACTGAAAATGGGGTTCTGGGGGGCTAAGAATGAAGATGGGGCGATGGAAGGGTTAGGCCTGGAAGTGGGCTGTTGGGGGGGCTTAGGACCGATAATGGGCTAGGGGGGGGGGCTAGAACTGGTAATGGACTGGGGGGGGTGCTATGACTGGAAATGGGCCGAGTAGAAGGGGGAGCTTGAACTGCAAATAGCTGATGGCGACAGGGTCTTGGAATGGTAATGGGCTGAGTGGAAGGGGGCTTGGAATGGAAATGGGCTGATGGGGAGGGGGGCTTGGAAAGGAAATGGGCTGTGAGGGGAGGGAGCTAGGACTGGAAATGGGCTGATGATGCGGGGACTAGAAGGGAGCAGATGCTGGGTTGGGCAGGAGCTAGAAGGGAGTTGATGTTGGGGGACGATTAGAATGGGATGGGGCTGGGAGAGTGAAATGGAGAGGGGAAATATTTTGTGTGGGAGGGAAGAAAAATCTACAATTGGCCGGGTATTGGGAGAGTAAGTGGGGATTGAGGATGGAGGGGTAAAATTTGAGTGGATGAAATAGGAATGAGGAAAGAGCAAAAGGAGAATGATTAGTATGTTAAAGCAGATGTAGAGAGAATGGAAAAAAACTAGGAAAGAAGAAAGGAGAAATGGACAGCAGACGATGGAGAGTTAGCAGAAGACACAAAGAAACCAGAAGAAAGTGACTGGAACAATTGCAACTGAAAAAAAAATGCACAAAAGATAGAAAAATATCTCTTTATTTTGAATTTATTAACTGAAATATGTCAGCTCTTGGAAATGTGCATCTTTAACGTCTGCACTTTATTTAATACAAGAGGAAATCAATGTATAGTTTTATTTCTACAGTGTTGTACATTCTAAGTTTGGCTTTTGGGGTTCCCAGTTTAATTGTCTTCCTGTTTCTAAATTGTGATTCCTTGTTTGGTGATGGTGTATGTTCTGCATGTGTAACTGAGCTGAGGTATTCTGTTTATGTAATTCCTATTTGACATTGCCACTTGTTCTCTTTCCCGAGTAGGTCATGTATTGTTATTCTCTGAAATGTGTTGATTTAATATTTGCAGTGTTGCCTTTTGCTAGTTAGAGTATGGTGCTTTGTGAGTCCTGGTAGTGCTGTTAGGACACGGCAGGTTTGCTATGGGTTCTAAATGGGCAGTGTTTCTAGTAGTTCCTAATGTGCCTGGCGGTTGGCACTGGTTTATAGTAATGTAGAAATCTTTTAGTCTTTCTTTATCCATACACTCATTAAGAGGCATGTTTACTAAAAGTTAGTGTATGGTAACATTATGCAAATATTTATGCAAATGATGCCCTTATGCAAATGAGGCCTGCGTCTTGTGCGGCCCCCGGGTTACTCTACAAGTCCTCATTTGGCCCTCAAAGCAATTTGAGTTTGAGACCCCTGGTCTAGATGAATCCTTTCACTTAGCCTGAAGGGATTTTATTCCTGGCAAAAATATAAGGACAAGTTTGTATTAGGTCTAGATTAAGACTTTGGGGTATGTTTACTAAACTGCGCTAGTGCAATTCGCGTTAGGAGCCGCGTTAGTGGAAGGAAAGCCATAAAAGGACATGGGCGGTACATCGTAAGTTATAACGCGCGTTGTAACGCGCTGCGCAGCAACGATCGTTACAGGGTGCATTACTGCGCGTTAAGTGTAAGAAGGCGCGCTGACACCCAGATACAGAAACAGAGCTGTAGCCCAATGGTTACCATACAGACCAATGGTGCAAGGTTAATGGGTTCGATTCCCCAGTGTGGCTAATGAAGAAGGCTGGCTGAGGTGTCATGTGTAACCCTTTGAAAGCCTACTATAATATTTTAATCCACATTCTGCAGCCGGGTTTATGTTTGCATATGGCAGGAAAATTGTACCCGTCTTATTTAATATGTGCCAATTGTGACGTACTCCCTGCCATAGTCATGTATGATATACCATGTGATAGGAATATTTAGGCAGATGTTAGGATCCCGAAAGTTATGGGCTTGGCCTGAAAAGGGTTAAGTATTGGGCTGTGAGGAGGGTTAGTAGTATGTTAATAGTGCTGCCAGCAAACACACCCTCACAGTGTGTAACCTAAGGTGCCACATAAGGCACCCTAGAAGGCACTCCAGAGGGCACATTGTAAAGTGCCAAGGCACCCTATAATGTCCCCCCATAGGACACCATATAAGGCACTTTATAATGCACTATATAGGCACACAAAACTGTAGCACATTGGCTAATACACTGACAAATGGTGCAAGAGAAGTGAGTTTGATCCCCCCTTGAGCTCAATGAGTAAAGCTTGCAGAGACATCACCTTTTACTCAAAATCAGTGCTATATGAAGCAGTATGTCTGTTAAGATTAATTAGTGCTGCCAGCAAACATACCCTCACAGGTCCGCAACCGAAGGTGCTGCAGAAGGCACCCTATAAGGCACCCCAGAGGGCACATTATAAAGTGCACTGTCTGCCAAGGCACCCTAGAATGTTCCCTATGGGCCACCCCACAGGGCGCATCAAAGGGTGCTGCACATGGCACGTGAAAGGGTGCCTGATGAGGTACTGTAAGGAGACAGCACTGTGAAGGCGAGGTAGCTGGCAGCACCACTGCAAATAACAAAAAGAATATGCTTCACACAGCCCCACCAAGTAACCCCACTGTGTGTTCCAACCCATGACATCTGGCCACACAGGCAGTGAAGTAATATGTGGGCAATATTGCCAGTGTGACCAACAATGTCCTAATAACGATGTGGGCAACCTATGGAGTATAAATGACAGATGGCCAAAGCTACCACACCAGAGCAACAACAGGTTAGCTAAGTACAAACCAGAAATGCCTGCCAAGCAAACAAAACAAGGTCTCAGCAAACAAGGGCATATGGCAAACACGATCAAGACCAAGGTCTAGACCATTACCAAAAACAACACGCCCAATAACATCACTGACCTTGTCAAATACGGAGAGCTACTGTAAAATTCCAAAGAAACACCCAAACCATGATGAATACATGGAGACAGAGTAGCCAGATGCCTGTTCCCCCAGCTCTAACAAATCACTGCCTGGAAGATGAAGGATGTCAGGTCACCACACAAACGGTCTGCTGTGGTGTCCAGGATCTGGGTCAACAAACGCATACCCACAGTGCACTGCGCATGCAGATCTGCAGTCCATAGATGAACACAATATGGGATACACACCCACACATCACCTTGGCCTGGTAGAGGGAACTGACCGTGTTTCTCACTGGCACAGAGCATGTCATGTCATGTTATGTCAGTGACGGTGTGTCAAGTATCCGAGTGACAGTCAACAAAGCAGGCCAACAAGAAGGACCAAAAAAGGCTGTGTCCAAGATGCAGAGGTCCATCCAACAGTGGCAACATCAGGCACGGACAATGTCACACAGGTGCTGCGTCCAAACAAATATGGAAGACGGGGCTCCAGAGGACGTGTGGGAGATGTGCCATGTCTGTGGGCTGTGTCCTGTGTGAAAAGGGGTAGAAAGAAGGTAAGGGAGGTGCACACCCACCATCAGGTCAGAAACAACACACTGACAGCAGAATATGTGCATCAGGAATGCTGAAACACCACAACATGACATGATCATAACAGACAGCATATTGCACATGGACCACAGTAGGAGATGGCCCTGCAGACCATGACACAACATGGTCATGTGAATGCCCATGGCACACAGACATCCCAGAGGTCTAACGCATGTCCGGCAGTGGTGGTGCACCGAGATACCACACAAATGCACGTTGCAATGAACAGGACAAATGCAGCATCAGCATGTGGCCTATGACCCAGCGGAGGGAAGGTGAGGTTTACCTGAAAGGTACAGAATTGGACTGATGTTGAAAGCCAGAGTCAGGCAAGGGCACAAGGGGCCCCAGGAGAGGCTGCCGACGTCGATGAACTGCGTCCATCACCACGAGCTCATGATCAGCTGTCAGTGGAACATGGCCTAGGAATGCTGTGTTGTGGGGAAACATACTGGTTATGTGAAGTGTCCTGCCAACAAACATGGGATATGTCAGGGAAGATAATAAGACACATGCACACAATGTACAGAAGGGCAGAAACAGAAGGGCATAGAGAGATGGATGAACATCGCCTGACAGGTGGGAAGACACACACGTCCCAAAGACACAGAGACACACACCGTGAGAAAAGGTAAACATGCTGCAAGCTGTAGTTGGCTGGACTGCAGACAATCAGGGACAGGTGGAGACCTGGGTGCACCTAGGCTGTATAAAGCAGCAATGGCAGTGAGGTCTCTACGTGTACCTAAGCATTGCAATTGCCTGTGTCCAGGAACACACTCAGCCTGTACCATGTGCACAGGCAAAGTATGTAGACCCCCTAGATGTGCACAGGCAATGGTCACATGTGTGTCAAACCGAACATATTGCGGATGGAGTGTGAGGCCAAAGACATGTGCTACAACAGAGGAATGGTGTAGAGGGAAACACATATGTGTCAAGTGGTGCTGCCACCACCGCACACCGAGCTGTATGTCCACCCAGCCCAGCCACCTTAATGCCGCTGTGACATACACACACTCCTCACATGAACCACAGCAGTGGGAAGTATCGGCAGCCCATCCCTGAGAGGCAGAAACATAGCAGCCGATCCTGGTGAGCCGAAACACAAGAGACAAATAGAGATATGTCAGTACAGTGCTGTGATACACACATACCATCTCACACATGGCGACCCATAAGCACATCCCCCCACATGCAGAACTTACAGGAGAAGAGTTCGTCGATCAGACATTGCCTGGCCACCATCCCCTCACATGTGTCACCACGGCCATGTGCAGGAGGGCACACAGGATCCTCCCCGAGATCCTCATTAATATTGACTGGGACATTGTGCCTGACAGCAATGTTGTGGAGGATGCAACAGACCAGAATGATCTTTGCCACAATCAGGGGTCTGTACTGTAAGGCACCGCCGGTCCTATCCAGACACCTGAAGTGACTCTTGAGAACGCCAAAGGTGCGCTCAATGACTGAGCGGCTGGAGGCATGGGCCTCATTGTACCGCATCTCTGCACCTGGCCGAGGGAGACGCACAGGGGTCAGCAGCCAGGCACGACACCCATATCCTGCATCACCTGCAAACAGAGATGGCAGAAAGTCACACGTGAGATGATGGACCTATGGAATCAGTGATGTAGCAATGCCCAACTGGACAGCAGAGAAGCATGGACACACATATCTGACGTCACAGCATTGCACACGCTGGGAGTGCACCAGAGTCTGATGCTGAGAGTCCAAGAGCACACTTGGCGGGGCAGAGATGCACAGTTGTGCAAGTCGTGGAATGTCATGATACATTGCACACAGGGCATAGGTCAACGGAACACATCCCCGGGGGGTCCAGGTGGGAGTGTCAGTGCAGACAGGCCAAAGTGAATAGTCATGCAGCAGACATGTGTGATAGCAGGTTTGCACACAGCCCAAGACACGTGTCACCCCCTACATGGCGAATGAGGAGGCCCCATACACACTGTACACCATGTGTATGGTTCTGTGGCCCCAATCCTCCAACCTCCCCCCCCCCTGGATGGCACATGCACCAACCTGTGGCACATGGGGCTGGAAAGGGGCACACCCCACAGGCAGACATATGTACAACTGCCAAAGGTGCAGGAGACACATCCATGGAGGGGACACACCATGCGTGTCCAGAGTGCCCCTGTACACGGGAGCTTGTGAAGTGAACAGCAGAGGCAGGGTACAGCCCACACCACATGTGTGCAGGGACACCCAGATGAGGAAGAACACACACATGGTAGGCAGAGAGACATGTGGTAATGCACAGAGGTATGTGACCACATTCCAGGTGACAGGGTGTGATGTAGTGTCAGGCCCAGAATACGCTGCACCAGGAAACAACACCACAATGTCATGCATGCAGAGGACACAGGTGACAATGGTGCCACCGTGAAACACATACGGTAGGTGCACATAAGATGTGGGGAATACCCACCCAGCAGGACATAGTCCTCATATTGTCCGGCCTCAAACTTGCCGAACAGTACCGAGTTCTTCAGGATATAGCAGTCATGGGCTGACCCTGGGAACCGTGGAACCACATTCAGAATCCGCATACTTGCATCACAAACCACCTGCACATTCAGGGAATGGAAGTGTTTACGGTTGCGGTACACAACCTCCCTGTCACGGGGTGGGACCAGGGCAACATGTGTGCAATCTATTGCTCCCATCACGTGTGGTATCCCTGCAATCCACTGGAATGCCTGTCCCAGGGCCACCCAATGTTGCCTACTGTTGGGAATGGCAATGTAATTCCCGACCCGGCTGACCATGGCCCGCAGTACCTGGTGGAGGCAGCGAGAGAATGTTGGCCTACTCATCCCACCCACTGCGGCCACTGAGTATTGGAAACAGCCAGAGGCAAAGAAATGTAGGGCAGCCAGGAGCTTGGCCAATCCCGGTATAGCATGTGACCGGGCAGTCAGGGGCTCGAGGTCAGGTCGGAGATCCTCATAGAGCTCCCTAATAGCCCCTGTGTCCAGCCGGTAGAGGGAGATTACCTGGTCCTCCCTGATGTCCTGGAGCATGGCCCTGGGCTTGTAGAGGCGTTGCAAGCGGGGCCGTGCCTCAGCACGCCTATGGCGCCGTTGTTCCCCCACACCCGCCTGTGGACCCCCACAGCTGCAGGCCTGAGTTGCAGCGGGATAGCACCCATGCCCAGTGCTGCAGCCCCAGGAACATCATCTCCCTCTTCCGGAAAGCGCAGCCCAGCTAGCTCCAGCAATGCAACGACTGCACCACCTGCATTCACAGTCTGAGCCATGATAGACACAGGATGGAGGACAGGTGGTTGGGAAATAGAGTGCGGGGTGGGCACAGAAATCACAATAACGATACACACCTGGTCAACCAGGAACATCCATCATAGCCAACACCCTGTAGGCATCCACGTAGCGCGCAAAGGAGCACGCGTTCCCTCACATTGCAGCCAACAAAAGCCATTGACGTGTGCCCCTGTGACGCAGCAGGGTGTAAAGCTACTGCGAAGTATACCCCTTTCCAAATATGGAAAACGCCAAGATGTTACAGGGACGCTAACGGTGTTCACACGCGCGTACACGCAACGCACGTCCCATGTAATGTGCATCACGGAAACATAACCATCACCCAATGCGCGTGGTAGCGCGCAGACAAAAAATATACGATTACTATGTCAGAAAACATTTGAGTTACCTACCAGCACAAAACTGGATTGTAGGAGTAGGGCGCGTGTAGTGTGTACACCAAGGGCTGATTTGGAGGAATACTAGAACGCTTCAAACCATGCACAGTAAGGCACATAGGCTACCTAACCACGGCACGTCCATGTGTGCACAGGGGGGAAGCGCATCGCTGCACGCGTACGTAATGCATGTACGCAACGCGCCTAGAGCCACACCCCAAACATACCTATATATATCTTGTGATCACAAAATGGCACGCACCTCAGCACACATCTGGTATGGAGGCCAACAACCAGAGATGTGAGCATGCTGGACTCCAGCAAACACCACTATCACCCACAGTTGGAGATGATGATGAGAGGCCAGGCCCATCTGGGCAACAGCAACACCCACGTGAGCAGGCCACTGGTACACTGGGGCAACGGCGGTGCAGACCCACACTGCCAGAGGAGGTCCGTAAGAGGGCAGTGCGCTTCAGCCAGGAGGAGAATGATCTCCTTCTGGCAAGCATCCTGGACCACTATGAGCTACTTATTGGACGGCTCAGCTCTACAACCACAAGTGCCACACGCGCCAGGGCATGGGCGGAGGTGCAGGCAGAGGTGGCAGCAGCTGATGGCCCACATCGGGATATTGAGAGTCTACGCAAGAGATACTGTGACATAAAAAGGAACATCCGCAATGAGCTTGCCAGGGAGAGGCGAAGGGCACAAAGCACTGAACTGGAGCGGCGCCTGGCTGACAGACTGGGGCCAATGTATGTTCATGGCCTGCCCCCTGCGTTGGACAGAGCGCACTCAAGTGCTGGTAAGTGTGAGAGTGAGCTGCACCAGTGTGAGACTGCAAACGCACATGTGTGGGTGTGGCCAAGGGTGGGGTGGGGTTTGGGTGGCATGACGTGGCTTTTTGGGACCCAGGGGGTGGCACAGGCATATGGGCAGCCTCTGGCCCATGACCCATGGGGGGACGTGTCCATGGTGGGCAGGGGGCGGCACAGCACAGTGGATGGGTGAGGTGGCAAGGAGGACACGCCCACAGTTACAGCAGAGGCTGCCAATGTTTTGATGGTGCAGGGTTGGCGGAGGCAGCACGTCCACACAGGTGGAAACGTGGCCGACGGAACAGCACAATGCACCTGTGACAAACATGGTCTGTGGTTGCAGGGCTGAAGGCGGTGATGGGGCTGCATGGGGTGTGTGGCAGCATGCAAGGGGGGAGGGGACAGTGGCACTTGCAGGGCACAGGGCCCACCGGCATGGATAAAGAAGGAATGTGGGGGGAGGGAGGGGCCCCGGCCAAGACCCATGTGGCTCACCCACACACATGTGCCCTTAGGGGAGTGGGACGTGTGTAGACAGGCAGTCATGCCCCATCTTACCTATGTAACATTGTGCCCTACAGGTGACATTTGCTCCATTATGCAACAGAGGAGGCGCAAGGGGACAATGAGCCAGGGCCGTGCACCCTCATGGACCCTGTTCCAGAGGTGGGCCAGGTGGGAGCAGGTGGTCCATCCCCACCCCTGGAGGAGGACAGCAGGCATGGCACACAGCCTGCAGTTGATGGAGCACCGACCACCAATGAACCCATGGGGGAGGTGGCTGCTGAGGCCGAACAGCGCACCAGACAAGCGGCACTGTCCGCTGTGTCTGAGGTCATCTTGCAAATGCAGGTGCACTCGGCAGCGGCACAGAGGGATGCAGAGGGTGAGTGTCAAACTGTGTTTGCGTATCAATGCCTCTGCACAGGTGGTGGATGTTTCCCTGTCTTAAAATGCACTACCTGCTGTCTCCACAGGTATACGGCATTTACTGCGAGTGGGGTTGAGGGAACAGCGCCGCCAACGCCGTGCGCAATGGCGCCTTCAATGCACAATGTCAGGGGTCCTGGTGGGGGTACAGGACCTGGCTGCATCTGTGCAAAGCATGGCTGCCAGCCTGGTGATTATTGCGGCACACATGGGGCCGACGCCACCACCACCACCACCACCAGCGGCAGCGGCAGCAGCATTAGCGGCGGCGGCAGCCGCACCACCATCAACACAGGGTGGGAGGGTCCGCGCAAGGCGTGGCAGGGGCAGGGGGAGGGGGAAATAAATTGCCACACAAGCGGCTGTAGCTGATGTCATGTGTCCTGTGTTGCTTGTGGGGGGCCATATTACGCACAGCCCACCCGTAACCGCCCCAGGGGCCAGCTCCATGCAAACTATCCAGCCAGACGGTGTACCCCCGACCCTGCTGTGGCCAGCATGGGATGCCCCAGCTGCTGTTGGGCGTACACCCACTGTCACACACTACCCAGCAGCTGCAGCCGTCATGTTTTCCTTATACGTTCCCCGTGAGCCGGGGGGGGGGGTACGACTGGTAATGGGCTATAGAGGGGGAAGGGCATGACATGAGGAGGGCTGTGGGTGATGGGGGGGGGGTCGGACTGGTAATGGGCTGTGGGCTGATTGGGGGGGGGGGAAAGGGCTGGCAATGGGCTATTGGGGGCTGGCCGGAAATGGGCTGATGGGGTTGGGACTGGTATTGTGCAGATTGGGGTAGCTCAGATTGGAAATGTGTGGTGGTGGGGTATGGAATACAGTGGACCCATGGAGGAGCTGGAATGGTACATGGGCTCATGGGGGGGGCTGGACTGGTATCTTGCTGAGTGGATGGGAGCTAGGATATGGCATGTGCAGAAGGTGGTTCCAGGAAATGACTAGATAAGGCCTGATGGGGGCCTGGGAGGAAAACATGAGCTACTGAAGGCACTCGGACAGAAATGGGATGGCTATGCCCTTTTCACTTTGGTATGCCATCCTTTATGTGAACAGGATAGGACTGCACAAATCCAGGTATCTGCCATCTCCAACGAAATCAAAGCACAGCAGCTACACTTACCCGAACTGCTACCATAGCTTTGCAATAATGACTGCATACCCACAGTCATAGACAGGCACTACTGAGTATACACGCTGCCCTATGATGGCCATAGACCGTAGCACAGGCACATCTTGTTTGATAGTCTAACTGCCAGTCTATTCTTTTATATATCCCACTATTTCCTAAACCTGTCCCTATGATTTCTGGGCAACACTCACTATAGAACACATGACAGCACACGTGTAGACCTTCCCACCTGCCAACTACAGGTTAGGCTCATCCCTTGAAACTAACAGCTGGCACCTTGCATAATATCCTGGTCCTTATGAGATGCCCCTCAAATACATGATTTTGAGAGAATGACCATGTGGTATCAGGGATCAGTGAGAGAACCGCTGTCCTGTGTGTAATGTAAATTCATATTTATTTTATAAAGTGGATTGACAATAGTCCCCCTTAATGCATAGGAACACCCTGAGCCTCAAAAATGAACACCCCCAAACAAATGAAATAAAAGAACACTGGGCCAAATAACAAACCCATTCCCTGTCCCCCTGCGGCCATGTCCACTTGGTCCACCCCTAGCCCTGTGCATTTGCCGGTTCAGTGTCCATTAGCCCCCTTGCTGTGTCCATGACAGCATCCACCCTAGCCACTGTTGAATGTGTGTGGATTTGGCCATGTGTGGCACTGCCCCATGTGATGCCCCTAATATCGCCCCACCCCTGACACGGGTACAGTACCCTACATCCTCCCGTTGTATCTCACACGGACATGCATGTGGGTGCCCACATGTGTCAATCACACAACACTGACACATAGCAATGAGGGACATCTGGCCACCACAGTTGTTTGAAACCTCTGATAGACGTTATTTACAGCCGCCATTTGCTGACACATTCGCCATGGAAACGCATGCCGACATGTCTTACTGCCAACCCTACTGTCCCTGGTGAGTGTGGCAGGCCATGGTATGGGCTGTCACAGGGCGGGTGTGCAATGCGCATCCGCACGCTACACACACCGGGGGCCCCTGTCACATGGCGGCTGCCCAGGCGCGCCACCAGCTACCTGCTCCCACAGCAAGCGTAGCCAGTCAGCCACCATGGTCAGGGTCACCAGGACCTGCCCCATGATGAGTGCGTGCTGCCTCGGGGCATGTGCCTGCGCACGCACAGCCACTGCCATGCACAGCCCGCACATGCAGCCGCACAGACACAGATCTCCCCGTGTCTGTGTGGCTGCATGCACGGTGCACCTGTCAGCGGCTGGGTGTGCCAGGCCCACATCCAGGGGGGACGCATCACCATCACCATGGTGCAGATGGCTGGCGCCCCCATAGCCCTGTGGCAGCCCATGCCGATGCGCACATGCCACAGCCGGCAAACACATCAACTCCCCCGCCCCATCCCCCTCCAGCTCCGGGCCGCACAACCCTTCCCCTCCTGCCTCTGGCCCCCCACCACAGAGCCCCTCCCCTCCCCCTCCGCCTGCACTGGCCACTCTACCCCCTGCCCTCCCGCAACCCCCTCTGCCTCCCCCTCCCCCATCTCCCCCCTCTCCACCACCCCAACCACCTCCCCCTCCTCCCCCCATCCCCCCTCCCCCTCGGTTTCGGCTGGTGCATCCTCTGCATCTTCTGCCCCGCCGTTGTCTGCCTCCATGGTCACTGGGGCATCCTCCATCTCCTGGCCACTGTTGCCATGCAGCTCCTCCGGCCCCACTGCAGCATCTGGCCCCACAGGCTCCTCTGGAACTCGTGCATCCGCTGTGGGAGGGGAAACACGTGTCATCTCCATGGCCTCACATCAGCCACAGCAGTTACATGTAACCTGTGGTTCTGACAGCCATTGCCCCACAGGGCCATGTCACATCACTCACCATTTCGTTGGGTCATCCGCTCCCTCTGTACCCTTCCTACAAAGCGGGGGTACCGCGCCCTTAGCTCCCGTGCCTTCTTACAGAGACCCTCCACATATTTGAGTGACAACACATATTGACATTAGCGGAGAGACACCCTTCAGGGGCCTCTGCCGCAACACATATATATCTCAGTGTGCAATATAGTTCGCCCTTGTGATCACATACAGGGGCATTCCCCATAGCGCCAGGATGGGGGGTAGGGCTCTGCGGTGAGGCCTGCTGCATCCTGGGGCTATGATCTGTGTCTTGTAAGCACAAACAGGGCCTGCATCCATAGCACCAGGACAGGGGATTGACTCGCCTCCAGCGGACCATGTCAGGGGTCCTGGCAGGGGTGCAGCACATGGCCACAGCATCCGAGAGGATGGCTGACAGCCTGGAGTGGCTGGTGGCAGGCGGAGGTACACTCACCGGGCTGCAGCATCCAACACCACCACCACCACCATCAGCAGCAGCACCAGCGGCAGCAGGGGTGCCACCAGCACCAAGGGATGGGCAGGGCCGCGCAAGGCATGGAAGGGGGAGGGGTAAATAAAGGGCTACACAGGCGGCATTTGCTGAGGACATGTGTTCTGGGTCTCATTTGAGGGTCCAATACCCCCCCCCCGTGTCGAGACCAGGGTATGACACTGTGCCACTGACGCAACCGGCCCTTGCCCCCCCCCTCCCCAGCCATGTCCACCATGGGTAGGTATCCGATCACTTACCTTGCCATGCTGGAAGACCACACCCATGCCTGGGTGGTGCGCTGTGTGCCTTGGGAGTGCACACACCCCGTGGACCAATACCCTGGGCTGCCCAGACCCACCTTTTGTCCCTGTGCCGAGGTAGGTGCACTGTTTGTCCAGCATGGGGAGCCACATGGGCCGCTTCCACCACGCTGGACCCAAACAGACTGTGCACTGCACATGTCACATAATCAGGGTCACAAGGCACCCCTATCCCCCCACCATGGCATCTCCCGTAACACATGTCCACTGTGTGCCCCTCAAAACACCCTTGGAGCTTCCTCTACCATAGGGTGCCACCCCATGCTGACCCCCCCACCACCCTGTGCATCCGTGGCCCCACCATACTCCCACCCCCCCCATGTCCCCCATCAGGCACCTCCCGATACCATAGTAGGCCCCATAGGCTATATCCATAAACCCACCTGTCACCTGTCGCACCATCCACACTGCGCTCCACCTCATCCATGGCCAAGGTGCACTGTGGCACTCCACATACCATCATTCCAGCGATACCCCCCTCCCCACCCTGTGCTGTGGCCACCCCAGGACCCCCACCCCAATGTGTGTGTCACCCCAGATGGGCCAATACACTCCACAGACAGTATGGTCTATCACCCCCTAGGGGCAGCCGTTACACCCGCCATTCCATGGACCGTGGTGGTCCCGAACCCTGCAGCACCCCATTGTGGAACCCCATTGCCATCCCCCTATCTCACCCTGCATTCTCATATGCATGATTGCCATGTAGCCAACCATTGCCGGAGCCTATCTGACCTCAGCTGGTGTCACCGCTCCCTCCACCCCCTACTCAGTCACCAGCTTCACCACTTCCTGAGGTGCACCCTCTGTGATCTTACCCTAACCACACCTCTGCACAGACCCCTCCACCGTCCTACCTTTCCCCCCCGCAAATCGCCCCTATGGGGTTACGTCTGATACGCTACACAGGCCTTTCACTATCCCCCGCCATATGCACCATTGTCCCCCTGTGTTGTGCACCCCACCATCGTGGACATCTGCTGTCGCACGTCCCTCCTGCAGGCCACTCTCCCCCCTGCTCATTTCCCCACCTCATAACACTGTTGCTGCGATATGTCAGGGGAGCTGCTGTCACCGCTGCCCTTACCTGGTCCACATCCTCCCTCACCTCTCGGGGTGCACACTGACACACCCATCACTCGCACAGCACTGTCACATAGCAATGAGGAAGATCTGACCACCAGTGTCATGTAATTAACGTAACAGTTTTATTTACAGTGCCCTTTCTGAGCTCGGACGCACATGGCAGCTTATGCAGGGTACACCCATCCCTGTCACTGTGATGTGTGGCAGGCCATGGCACGGTCCGTCACAGGGCGGGTGTGACATGTGAATCCCCACACTACACACCCCGGGGACCCCTGTCACATGGTGGCTGTACGGGTGCGCCACCGGCAATGCGCTCGTCCAGCTCACGCAGCCGGTCAGCCACCATGGACAGGGTCACCAGCACCTGCCCCTGGATGAGGGCAAACTGCCTCTGAGCGTGCGCCTGGGCATGCACAGCAGCAGCCAGGCGCAGCCCGAACATACAGCCACACAGACACACATCACCCCGTGTCTGTGTGGCTGCATGCACGGTGCACCTGTCTGCGGCTATGTGTGGCAGGCACACGTCCAGAAGGAGTGCTTCGCCAACATCAGGGGGCAGGTGGCTGGTGCCCCCGTTGCCCTGTGGTGGAGCGTGCCACTGGGGACCTGCCACACCCACTCCCCCTCCCCACACCCACACCATCCCCTTCCCCTGACCTCCACCTCCCTCTCCACATCCCCTTCCCCCTCCTCCCCCTCCCTTCCCCTGCCACTGTCAGACGGCTGCCTGGGGTGAGAATCTTCACAGTCTTGACAATGCATATATTTATATGATGTTTGCAAGGTGTTGTGGGTAATGTAGTTCATTCACACCAGACACAGCTGCTGACAATAATTTAGTTGTGAACCAATGGTAAAGCCAATAAAATACTTCTTTTATTGATGGGGTTATTTCTCCCAGCACATGTATGCTTGGTAGCACATAAATTAGGTTACTTGCTTGCAGTGTTTAACTTGTGAAAACAAAGTCAAAAATCAAATCAGGAAAACAACCTTCAAACTTGTCAGGCAATTAGCTAATGTTTTCTTAGCAAATAACTAACAAATGAAAAGCCACAAAGAAAGGAATAAACTGTTCTTGTCAGGTTAACTTCTGATTACTTTCCACACAGATCCAGCAGTGATTTTCTCCTAGCTCACAAGCAATTGGATGCATCTGAATTGCTTTCAGTTATCCAGCTGAAACCCTTTAGCTGGCTGGTTTTCTTACTGTGTGAGTCAAATCCTGCTTTAAGAGCTGTTCTTAGTGGAATAAAGAACAAAGTTATGTTTCCTTGTGATGGCTGCTGTGTCTTATCACAGAAAGTTACCAATAGCATTTGGATAGAGAGCAGTCCATATAAACAATATCTTCATCTGCTATAATTCCCCCTTCATCAATAAGCATAGGGTCACTATCATGAATTGGCACAGATGAATCCTTCAATGGAGCCCTTTCAAGAGAACACTTATCTCCCTGCTGTCTTTCACTGTTATAGCTAGGGCATAGATCAGTGTTCATACCTGAGCTTCCATTGCTGCCATAGTTCCTCTCTGTATAGCAGGGGTCTCAAACTCAAATTGCTTTGAGGGCCAAATGAGGACTTGTAAAATAACCCGGGGGCCGCATGAGACGTGGGACCTCATTTGCATAAGGGACCTCATTTGCATAAATATTTGCATAATGTTACCATACCCTAACTTTTAGTAAACATGCCTCTTAATGAGTGCATGAATAAAGAAAGACTAAAAGATTTCTACATTACTATAATCCAGTGGCAACCGCCAGGCACATTAGGAACTACTACAAACAAACACTGCCCATTTAGAACCCATAGCAAACCCGCCATATCCTAACAGCACTACCAGGACTCACAAAGCACCATACCCTACCTATCAAAAGGCAACACTGCAAATATTAAATCAATACATTTCAGAGAATAACAATACATGACCTACTGGGGACAGAGAACAAGTAGCAATGTCAAATAGGAATTACATAAACAGAATACCTCAGCTCAGTTACACATGCAGAATACACCATCACCAAACAAGGAATCAAAATTTAGAAACAAGACAATTTAAACTGGGACCCCCCAAAAGCCAAACTTGGAATGTACAACAACACTGTAGAAACAAAACTATAAATTAATTTCCTCTTGTACTAAACAAAGCACAGACGTTATTGAGGCACATTTCCCAGAACTGACATATTCCAGTTAATAAATTCAAAATAAAGATATTTTTCTACCTTTTGTGCATTTTTTTTCAGTTCCAGCCACTTTCTTCTGGTTTCTTCGTGACTTCTGCTATCTCTCCATCGTCTGCTGTCCATTTGTCCTTCTCTCTTCTAGCTTTTTCCATTCTCCCTCTACATCTGCTTTAACATATTAATCTTTCTCCTTTTGCTCTTTCCTCATTCCTATTTTCATCCACTCAAATTTTACCCCTCCATCCTCAATCCCCACTTACCTGGCCAATTGTAGATTTGTCTTCCCTCCCACACAAAATATTTTTCCCCTCTCCATTTCACTCTCCCAGCTCCATCTCATTCTAATCCTCCCCCAACATCAGCTCCCTTCTAGTTCCAGTCCCACACAGCACCCCCTCCCTTCTAGTCACTGCATCAGCCCATTTTCAGTCCTAGCCCCCCATCAGCCCATTTCCAATCGTAGCTCCCCCCCATCAGCCCATTTCCAGTGCTAGCTCCCTCCCCTCACAGCCCATTTCCATTCCAAGCCCCCCTCCCCATCAGCCATTTGCAGTTCAAGCCCCCCTTCCACTCAGCCCATTTCCAGTCCTAGCATACCCCCCAGCCTATTATCAGTCCTAGCCCCCCCCATAGCCGATTACCAGTCCTAACCCCCCATAGCCCACTTCCAGTCTTACCCCTCATAGCCCATTACCAGTCCTAACTCCCCCCATCACCTCATTTTCAGTGTTACCCCCATCACCCCATTTTCAGTTACCCCCTCATAGGCCATTACCAGTACTACACCCCCATCACCCCATTTTCAGTGTTACCCCCATCACCCCATTTTCAGTTACCCCCTCATAGGCCATTACCAGTACTAACCCCCCCCATCACCTCATTTTCAGTGTTACCCCCATCACCCCATTTTCAGTTACCCCAACATAGGCCATTACCAGTCCTAACCCCCCCCCCATAGCCCATTACCAGTCCTAACCCCCCTCCCACCATCAGCCAAATTAGATGAAAAAAAAATGTATATTTGCTGCTGCTGCAGTATTAAGCGTCCCGCGGGCCCCTCGGCCTGGTCCTCTCCTCCCTGCAGCATTCAGCTCCAACAGCGGCGGCTTTCAGAGCCGCGAAGAGAGAGAGAGTTTCTCTCGCGCGGTTCTGAAGACTCTTGCGCTGCTCTTCAGAACCGCGCGAGAGAAACTCTCTCTCTTCGCGGCTCTGAAAGCCGCCGCTTTTGGAGCTGATACTGCAGGGAGGAGAGGACCAGGCAGAGGGGCCCGCGGGACGCTTAATACTGCGGCGGCAAGTTTGGAATTTTTTTTTTTTTACTCGCCGGTACTTCGCGGGCCGCACAAGATGCTCTCGCGGGCCGCGTGTTTGAGACCCCTGCTGTATAGCCTGGCCAGTATGTAGTCCAGTTCTTATGTCCAGCCTTCCAATCTTGATCCCTGGACACTGGATCTCTCCTCACATACCTTCTGGCATAGGTCTTAGAGTCCCCTCCACGTGCAGCCGTCTTTCTCACAGGTAGCCACTGGTGATTCCTATCCCTGCAACACCATTCCTCTGACTTTCCCCAGTCCAATGGTCTATGCTGGCTCTTGGAATACCTCCCAGTATACGTACTGCCTTGGACTCTTCTAGACCTCTCAAAGGCTTGTCTTCTCTTCCTTCCAGAGGGTCTCTTTCCTTCTCTATCCATCTTGTTTGGCTTCTGCTTCTGCTGATTCTTCAGATGAAACTGATGATCCTTCTCTGCATATCCACGGTGATCAGGGAGAAGATCATGAAGCTCCTGCTTGTCCTTCTGCTTGTGTTCTGTAGAATAAACTCTATTCTTATCTTGCCTTGATGAGTGCTCCTCCCTAATACAGCCCAGCTGTGCTGAATCAGGCCCTGCCCTTTGAGATGAGTGCTTAGGGATTACCTCATAGCCCTCTTGATTGAACACACGTTTTCTCACTTCAGCTCCTCTCATGGCTGCTGGAAACCTGGTGCATTCTGGGACTGGTAGTCTTTTATGAGAAAATTCTGTTTCCTTATTTCTACCAGAACTGACAGGTTGCTTGTTCAGAGTCACATCATCTTTTCTATAGCTCCTCCCTGAGCTATGATAAGCTTCCTTATCACATACCCCTCTGCTTAAGTTATTACGGACTGGTTTTTCTGGTGAAACTTCTTCTCTACAGTCCGTAATACGGGAAAGTGCATCCGCATTCTTGTGTAGCTTCCCGGCACGATGTTCAACTTGAAAATCAAACACCTGTAAGGCCATGTACCAGCGTGTCAACCTGGCATTGTGGTTCTTCATTTGCTGCAACCACTTAAGTGGGGCATGGTCCATGACCTACTGGAACTTTCTCCCTGTAAGGTAAAACCTTAACGCCTCCACTGACCACTTGATAGCTAAACACTCTTTTTCTATTGTGGAATACTTTTGTTCAGCCGGTGACAACTTCCTGCTCAGGTACATCACAGGATGCTCCTCCCCATCATGGCACTGGGATAGGACTGCTCCTAGCCCTACATCCGATGCATCAGTTTGAACCAGAAAGGGTTTCTTGAAGTCTACTCCTTTCAGTACCGGTCCTGTACACAATTTTTCTTTTAAGACTGAAAACGCTTTTTCAGCTTCAGGTGTCCACTTTAGCTGGTTTGGACAATTCTTCCGCAGCATATCCGTGAAAATGGCACTTTTCTCTGCGAATTGCGGTATAAACCTGCGGTAGTATCCAATAAGTCCTAAGAAACTTCTTAGTTGTTTCTTTGTTGTTGGAGGAGGAAAATTCCTGATGCTATCTATTTTACTTATTAGAGGTTTAATTTTTCCTCTTCCCACTAGGTGGCCTAGGTATTTTACCTCCCTATTTGCAAAGGCACACTTCTTCGGGTTTAAAGTGATTCCGCTTGCTTCATGGAGCACAAGACTGCCCTGATCCTCTTCAGATGCTCCGCCCAGGTGTTACTATGGATTATGACATCATCCATATATGCAAAAGCATAATTTTGGTGGGGTTGAAGTACCTGATCCACTAACCTTTGGCAGGTAGCCGCTGCTCCATGCAGTCCGAAAGGCATCCTCTTGAACTGGAAGAGGCCAACAGGGGTGCTGAACGCAGTCTTCGGCTTCGACTCCCTGGTGAGAGGGATTTGCCAATATCCTTTTGTCATATCAAGGGTGGTTAAGTATTGAGCCTGTCCCAGCTGGTCCAACAGCTCTTCAATTCTTGGCATTGGATATGCATCAAAAACTGATATGGCGTTTACCTGCCGGAAGTCAATACAAAATCTTAAAGATCCATCAGGCTTCGGCACCAGGACTATGGGGCTATTCCAGGGACTCTTTGACTCCTCTATTACTCCCATGTCCAACATCTCCTGGACTTGTGCCACTACTTCTTGTCTTTTGGCTTCAGGCAAGCGGTATGGCCTTTGACGAACTAATTTCCCAGTTGGAGTTATTATTTCATGGGCAACCAAATGGGTCTCCCCAGGTATGGGTGTCAACATGTCCGGGAATTCTTTAAGCAACTTCCTAATTTCTTCCTGTTGTACCATTGTCAGGTCCTCACCTATTTGGGGCTCTGATTTTTCTTTACAATCAGATACCTGGGGTCCCAAATCTTCCTCTTCCCTCACCTCTCTCTCTCGGGCACAGGTGGCAGCTAGGCTTTTAACCCCTTTGACATCAGTAGAACTAAAGCCTTTGGTTCCACGTTCAGAATTCTCCAGGGCTGTGACCTCCTCCACAGGTGGAAAACCCAGCCTCTCACAGATCAATTGGGCAATTTTGTCTCCTGTCTTCATGTGATAATCATTCTGTCCAAAGTTAAATAACAGAACTTTAATATTGCCCCTGTAATCGGGATCAATTACTCCCGCACCCACATCGATGAAATATTTAAGGGCTAATCCGGACCTTGGGGCTACTCTCCCATAACATCCAATAGGTATTTCCACTTGGAGACCGGTGTCAACCAGGGCTCTCCCTTGGCTAGGTACAGTCACATTTTCTATGCTGCACAGGTCAAACCCAGCAGCTTGAGGGGTTGCCCGCTTAGGAGCTTGGGCCTTCTCTGAGACCCTATGGTACTTTAGGACGAATATCTGCTTTGGGGTAGCTGGGTCTTCTGGACGCTTAACCATCTTTTTAGCTGGGGTCTGAGGACTTCCAAATAAAGGCCCGGGAGCTATTACCATTAAACCTTCTCCCTCCTTCTTTCCTAGTCCTTCCACTAGACCCTGCTTAAATCTTGGCCAGTCTCTTCCTAGAACCAAATAAAAGGGTAGCCTAGGCACCACTGCTAACAGGACTTCCTCTTGTTTCCCTAGGCACTTAACTTTTAGCCTATAGGTGGGATATGATCAGGGGCGGCCCAAGGGGGGTGCGGGGCCATGTGCGGAGACTCGGTGCGGGGCCTCATTTGCATAAGTGGTCTTATTTGCATAAATATTTGCATAATGTTACCATTCACTAACTTTTAGTAAACATGTCTCTTAATGAGTGTATGGATAAAGAAAGACTAAAAGATTTCTACATTACTATAATCCAGTGCCAACCGCCAGGCACATTAGGAACTACTACAAACGCTGCCCATTTAGAACCCATAGCAAACCCGCTGTATCCTGACAGCATTACCAGGACTCACAAAGCACCAGACCCTACCTATCAAAAGGAAACACTGCAAATATTAAACCAGTACATTTCAGAGAATACTGGGGAAAGAGAACAAGTGGCAATGTCAAATAGGAATTACATAAACAGAATACCTCAGCTCAGTTACACATGCAGAACATAGACCATCACCAAACAAGGAATCGCAATTTAGAAACAGGAAGGCAATAATTAAACTGGGAACCCCAAAAGCCAAACTTGGAATGTACAACAACACTGTAGAAATAAAACTATAAATCAATTTCCTCTTGTACCAAACAAAGCGCAGACGTTAATGATGCACATTTCCCAGAGCTTTCATATTCCAGTTAATAAATTCAAAATAAAGAGATATCTTTCTACCTTTTGTGCATTTTTTTCAGTTGCAATTGCTCCAGCCACTTTCTTCTGGTTTCTTCATGTTTTCTGCTAACTCTCCATCGTCTGCTGTCCATTTGTCCTTTCTTCTCTCTTCTAGTTTTCTTTCCATCCTCTCTCTCTACATCTGCTTTAACATACTAATCTTTCTCCTTTTGCTCTTTCCTCATTCTTATTTCATCCACACAAATTTTACCCCTCCATCCTCAATCCCCACTTACTCTCCCAATACCCGGCCAATTGTAGATTTTTCATCCCTCCCACACAAAATATTTTTCCCCTCTCCATTTTACTCTCCCAGCCCCATCCCATTCTAATCCTCCCCCAACATCAGCTCCCTTCTAGTTCCAGTCTCACCCAGCATCCATTCCCTTCTAGTCCCTGCATCAGCCCATTTCCAGTCCTAGCCCCCCATCAACCCATTTCCAGTCCTAGCTCCCCCATCCATTTTCAGTCTGAGTCCCTTCATCAGCTCATTTCCAATCCTAGCCCCCCATCAGCCCATTTCTAGTCATTTCCTAGCCCCACCATCAGCCCATGTCAAATCCTAGCTCCCCTCCACTCAGCCCAATTCCAGTCCAAGCCCCCCTATGAGCCTACTTCCAGTTCTAGCCCCTCCATGAGTCCATTTCAATTCAAGCCCCCACCACAGCCCATTTCCAATCTTAGCTCCCCCCCAACAGCCCATTTCCAGTCCTATCCTAGCTGCTCCATCAGCCCATTTTCAGTCCTAGCTCCCTTCCCTCACAGCCCATTTCCATTCCAAGCTCCCTCCCCATCAGCTATTTGCAGTTCAAGCCTCCCCGTCCACTCAGTCCATTTCCAGTCATAGCAATCCCCCAACCCATTACCAGTCCTAGCCCCCCATCAACCCATTTTCAGTTTAAGCCCCCCCTATAACCCATTACCAGTCCTAACCCCCCCATCAGCCCACTTCCAGTCTTAACCCCATCAGCCCATTTCCAGTCAGCCCCCCATAGCCCATTGCCAGTCCTAACCCCCCCATCAGCCCACAGCCCATTACCAGTCCTAACCACATCAGCCCACCTCAAGTCCTAACCCCTCCCCATCAGCCCATTTCCTGTCCTAGCGCCCCATAGCCCATTAGCAGTCCTAACCCCCCCATAGCCCATTAGCAATCCTAACCCCCCATCACCCTATTTCCAGACAGCCCCCATCAGCCCACAGCCCATTACCAGTCTTAACCCCCCCCCAGCCCATTTCCAGTCCTAACCCCCCATCACCCCATTTCCAGTCAGCCTCCATCAACCCCCAGCCCATTATCAGTCTTAACCCCCCCTAGCCCATTTCCAGTCCTAAACCCCCCCACCCCCCACCCCATTTCCAGTCTGCCTCAATCAGCCCGAGCACATTAGTTGTATTAACCCCCCCAGCCCATTTCCAGTCCTAACCCCCCCAGCACATTTCCAGTCCTACCCCCCCCCTAGCACATTTCCAGTCCTAACCCCCCCAGCACATTTCCAGTCCTAACCCCCCCCAGCACATTTCCAGTCCTAAACCCCCCTAGCACATTTCCAGTCCTAAACCCCCCTAGCACATTTCCAGTCCTAAACCCCCCCCAGCACATTTCCAGTCCTAATCCCCCCCTAGCACATTTCCAGTCCTAACCCCCCCAGCACATTTCCAGTCCTAACCCCCCCAGCACATTTCCAGTCCTAAACCCCCCCCCTAGCACATTTCCAGTCCTAACCCCCCCTAGCACATTTCCAGTCCTAACCCCCCCCAGCACATTTCCAGTCCTAACCACCCCTAGCACATTTCCAGTCCTAACCCCCCCCCTAGCACATTTCCAGTCCTAACCCCCCCCAGCACATTTCCAGTCCTAACCCCCCATCACCCCATTTCCAGACAGCCTCCATCAGCCCCCCAGCCCATTACCAGTCTTAACCCCCCCTTCCCTTCCCTTCCCTTCCCGCAAATTAAAAAAAAACCAAAACCTGGCTCTAGCTGCTGCCGCTGCCGTGTCCGTCGCAGCAGCGGCAGAATGGAGTGTCCCGCGGGGCCCCCTCTCCTCGTTGAGCCCTCTGCAAGGGCTTTCAGATTCGCGAAGGGAGAGTGCTCCCTCGCGTCTCTGTAAAGCCCGCAGGGGCTAATGGGAAATTTCCCATCTGCCCCTTTAGACGCGAGGGGCTGATGGGAAATTTCCCATTAGCCCCTGCGGGCTTTACAGAGACGCGAGGGAGCACTCTCCCTTCGCGAATCTGAAAGCCCTTGCAGAGGGCTCAACGAGGAGAAGGGGCCCCGCGGGACACTCCATTCTGCCGCTGCTGCGACGGACGCGGCAGCGGCAGCAGCCAGAGACAGGTTTTTTAAAAAAATGTAATTTAAAAAAAAAAAAAGCAGAATGTTCTTTGCGCGGGGCCCCCTGAAATGCGGGGCCCTTTGCAAAAAACATTCTTGCTCAATGGACGGGCCGGCCCTGGATATGATGATGCAGCACCATGAATGCATCTGATGTGAACTTGGCTTTCAGAGGTTCTAGGCACAAATCCTTCTTGGGCCTCTATCCTCTTCCAAAGCCTTTTTGACATCATACTCTGGTCTGCCCCAGAGTCTAATAAAGCATTTGTGGTAATTCCTTGCACATCAACCATCAAAAGAAAACCTTCTTTGGGCTGTTTTATATCCACACCCATTAAACTAGTGTGTGTCTGGCATCTTTTTTTTAAGTGTCCCCATTTTCCACACTTGAAACATTTCTTTCTATTCCACTGTGTCATCTGGTTTGATACAGTGCATTCATTTTCAGAAACATTTTTAATTATTTTCTTTTCTGATACAGCATCTCTAGCCTCAGCATCCATCTTTAGAGGGCCACCCATTCTATGGCAAGCCTGCGTGGCTTCCAAGAATCTCTCTGCTAGCATGGTTGCCTCTCCAAGACTTTGGCAATTTTGCTGTATA
The DNA here is from genome assembly GCA_033557465.1 of Ichthyophis bannanicus. Taxonomy (NCBI): domain Eukaryota; kingdom Metazoa; phylum Chordata; class Amphibia; order Gymnophiona; family Ichthyophiidae; genus Ichthyophis; species Ichthyophis bannanicus. The sequence goes on from CM066043.1 coordinate 15,283,445, forward strand.
AGGAAAGTGTGCAAATCTTTAGGCACCCCAAACATAAATTGTTCCAGCATTATAATATCTAATAACATTTCTACTGTCTTTTGCTCAGGCTCCAACCATTTTACAGCTAAACCTCTGATTCTCTGACTCAGAGCCCTGGGTGTCTCACCCACTCTCAATGTAACAGCTCTAAACATTCGCCTATACTCTGAAATAGACAACCCTAGGCGATCTCTAATAGCAGCCTTTACATCCTGATAATTCAAAGCCTGGGCTGCTGGCATTGCTCTGTAAGCTGCAAGCGCCTCTCCAGTTAATGAGGCTGCCAGCCTTACTGCCCACTGGGTCTCTGGCCATGCTAAAGCCTGTGCCACTCTTTCAAAAGACTCTAGAAAATCATCAACATTATCATCTGGAGTTAACTTCCCAAAACTAAATGCCCCAATCCCTTGATTGAGTCCCACACTGTCCACATGTGGTGTACCAGTACTAATTGCTGGTCTTGCATCTGTTCCACTTTGGCTCTGCAGCTGAACTAGAGCTTGCACCAGATCAAGCACTGGCTTCTGCTATTCCATTAAGGCTTTCATGGCAGTGTCCTGTGCTTGCTGCGATAGCTCCTGTTGCCTGCTAAACTGGGCTGCTATCCAGCTAGCCATCTCCCTCGGATCCATCTTGTTCCCTGCAAGAAACAAAGAGAAAAAAACCCAAAGTGCACCACCTTCCAAACAGGTGTGGTTTTTTTTTTCCAACTTTTTTTTTTTTCAATAACCCCTGTGCTTACTCCCATCCACCACTAGACATGCCCAGGTACTTATTACCTTGTCTCAGTGATGAATCCAGCTCTGCACAGGGTCTTTTCCTCTTGGGACAGATTCCTGGAACAACCACTTCTCCTCCAAAGTGCAGTTGAGGGAAAAATCTTCTTTCAGCTTTAAACTTGAATTTTAGTTGTAATCCTCAGCAAGTAAATCCTTTTTGTGCAAAAGCAATCCGAAAAACTACGCCATTTGTCAGACGGCTGCCTGGGGTGAGAATCTTCACAGTCTTGACAATGCATATATTTATATGATGTTTGCAAGGTGTTGTGGGTAATGTAGTTCATTCACACCAGACACAGCTGCTGACAATAATTTAGTTGTGAACCAATGGTAAAGCCAATAAAATACTTCTTTTATTGATGGGGTTATTTCTCCCAGCACATGTATGCTTGGTAGCACATAAATTAGGTTACTTGCTTGCAGTGTTTAACTTGTGAAAACAAAGTCAAAAATCAAATCAGGAAAACAACCTTCAAACTTGTCAGGCAATTAGCTAATGTTTTCTTAGCAAATAACTAACAAATGAAAAGCCACAAAGAAAGGAATAAACTGTTCTTGTCAGGTTAACTTCTGATTACTTTCCACACAGATCCAGCAGTGATTTTCTCCTAGCTCACAAGCAATTGGATGCATCTGAATTGCTATCAGTTATCCAGCTGAAACCCTTTAGCTGGCTGGTTTTCTTACTGTGTGAGTCAAATCCTGCTTTAAGAGCTGTTCTTAGTGGAATAAAGAACAAAGTTATGTTTCCTTGTGATGGCTGCTGTGTCTTATCACAGAAAGTTACCAATAGCATTTGGATAGAGAGCAGTCCATATAAACAATATCTTCATCTGCTATAATTCCGCCTTCATCAATAAGCATAGGGTCACTATCATGAATTGGCACAGATGAATCCTTCAATGGAGCCCTTTCAAGAGAACACTTATCTCCCTGCTGTCTTTCACTGTTATAGCTAGGGCATAGATCAGTGTTCATACCTGAGCTTCCATTGCTGCCATAGTTCCTCTCTGTATAGCCTGGCCAGTATGTAGTCCAGTTCTTATGTCCAGCCTTCCAATCTTGATCCCTGGATACTGGATCTCTCCTCACATGCCTTCTGGCATAGGTCTTAGAGTCCCCTCCACGTGCAGCCGTCTTTCTCACAGGTAGCCACTGGTGATTCCTATCCCTGCAACACCATTCCTCTGGCTTTCCCCAGTCCAATGGTCTATGCTGGCTCTTGGAATACCTCCCAGTATACGTACTGCCTTGGACTCTTCTAGACCTCTCAAAGGCTTGTCTTCTCTTCCTTCCAGAGGGTCTCTTTCCTTCTCTATCCGTCTTGTTTGGCTTCTGCTTCTGCTGATTCTTCAGATGAAACTGATGATCCTTCTCTGCATATCCACGGTGATCAGGGAGAAGATCATGAAGCTCCTGCTTGTCCTTCTGCTTGTGTTCTGTAGAATAAACTCTATTCTTATCTTGCCTTGATGAGTGCTCCTCCCTAATACAGCCCAGCTGTGCTGAATCAGGCCCTGCCCTTTGAGATGAGTGCTTAGGGATTACCTCATAGCCCTCTTGATTGAACACACGTTTTCTCACTTCAGCTCCTCTCATGGCTGCTGGAAACCTGGTGCATTCTGGGACTGGTAGTCTTTTATGAGAAAATTCTGTTTCCTTATTTCTACCAGAACTGACAGGTTGCTTGTTCAGAGTCACATCATCTTTTCTATAGCTCCTCCCTGAGCTATGATAAGCTTCCTTATCATACCACCCACCTCCTCCCCCTCCCTTCCCCTGTCCCCACCTCCTCCCCCTCCCTTCCCCCTTCCCCCCCTCAACCCCCTCCCTTTCCCTGTCTTCCACCTCCTCCCCATCCCCTTCCATATGTCCCTCATCCTCCACGTCCCCCTCCTCCCCCTCGGTGAGGGCTGGGGAACCCCCCTCATGGCCTCCACTGCCATCGCCATCTGCACTGGGCTCCTGGCCTTCTCCGCCCTCCTTGGCCACATCATCGACGGCCTCCTCCAGGCCCGCAGCATCCTCCGCCTCCTCAGGCCCCACTGGCTCCATGGCAGCACATGCATCCGCTGTGGGAGAGGGGAACACATATCATCTCCATGGTCACACATCAGATACCGCAGTCACAATGATCCTGTGGATCTGTCACCCATTGCCCCACAGGGCCATGTCACATTACTCACCATTTCTTTGCGCCATCCTTTCCCGCTGTACTCGTGCCACAAATCGCGGGTATTGTGCCCTCAACTCCCTTGCCTTTTTGCGCAGGTCCTCCACCTGTAGGGTTGACAACGAACATTGACATTGGCTACCGCAAGGACACGTTAGGGTCCTCTGACACAACACTTATCTATCTCTTTATACAACAGGTGGCTGCCCCTATTCAGTGATACATTCATGCCCCATGCTTTCCCAAAGGACAGCCCCATGTGTGCCCCGTGCACATGCTTGTCCAGCCTGGGCCCCATGTGCCCTGTGTGTGCACCCCAGCAGCCCTGACACAGCACATCTCTGTGTGCCACCTCCACACATCTGCCAGTGCCCATCAGCCACTGCCGGGGTGGGTGGTGGCCATCTGCAGTGCTCCCTGCAGAATCGCTTACCTATAGTTTGTTCTTGTAATCTAATGAAGGGCCTGTTTCCATAGCACCAGGATGGGGGATGGAGCCCTCTCTTGGGGCCTGCAGCATCCTGGGGCTATGGTTTGTCTCTAGTGATCACATACAGGGCCTGTTTCCATAGCACCAGGATGGGGGATGGAGCCCTCTCTTGGGGCCTGCAGCATCCTGGGGCTATGGTTTGTCTCTAGTGATCACAAACAGGGCCTGCTTCCATAGCACCAGGATGGGGGATGGAGCCCTCTTCTGGGGCCTGCAGCATCCTGGGGCTATGGTTTGTCTCTAGTGATCACAAACAGGGCCAGATAAAATAGGACCAGGATGGGGGATGGAGCCCTCTTTTGGGGCCTGCAGCATCCTGGGGCTATGGTTTGTCTCTAGTGATCACAAACAGGGCCAGATAAAATAGGACCAGGAAGGGGGATGGAGCCCTCTTTTGGGGCCTGCAGCATTCTGGGGCTATGGTTTGTCTCTAGTGATCACAAACAGGGCCTGTTTCCATAGCACCAGGATGGGGGATGGAGCCCTCTCTTGGGGCCTGCAGCATCCTGGGGCTATGGTTTGTCTCTAGTGATCACAAACAGGACCTGCTTCCATAGCACCAGGATGGGGGATGGAGCCCTCTCTTGGGGCCTGCAGCATCGTGGGGCTATGGTTTGTCTCTAGTGATCACATACAGGGCCTGTTTCCATAGCTCCAGGATGGGGGATGGAGCCCTCTCTTGGGGCCTGCAGCATCCTGGGGCTATGGTTTGTCTCTAGTGATCACATACAGGGCCTGTTTCCATAGCACCTGGATGGGGGATGGAGCCCTCTCTTGGGGCCTGCAGCATCCTGGGGCTATGGTTTGTCTCTAGTGATCACAAACAGGGCCTGCTTCCATAGCACCAGGATGGGGGATGGAGCCCTCTTTTGGGGCCTGCAGCATCCTGGGGCTATGGTTTGTCTCTAGTGATCACAAACAGGGCCAGATAAAATAGGACCAGGATGGGGGATGGAGCCCTCTTTTGGGGCCTGCAGCATCCTTGGGCTATGGTTTGTCTCTAGTGATCACAAACAGGGCCAGATAAAATAGGACCAGGATGGGGGATGGAGCCCTCTTTTGGGGCCTGCAGCATCCTGGGGCTATGGTTTGTCTCTAGTGATCACAAACAGGGCCAGATAAAATAGGACCAGGATGGGGGATGGAGCCCTCTTTTGGGGCCTGCAGCATCCTGGGGCTATGGTTTGTCTCTAGTGATCACAAACAGGGCCTGCTTCCATAGCACCAGGATGGGGGATGGAGCCCTCTCTTGGGGCCTGCAGCATCCTGGGGCTATGGTTTGTCTCTAGTGATCACAAACAGGGCCTGCTCCCATAGCACCAGGATGGGGGATGGAGCCCTCTCTTGGGGCCGGCAGCATCCTGGGGCTATGGTTTGTCTCTAGTGATCACATACAGGGCCTGTTTCCATAGCTCCAGGATGGGGGATGGAGCCCTCTCTTGGGGCCTGCAGCATCCTGGGGCTATGGTTTGTCTCTAGTGATCACATACAGGGCCTGTTTCCATAGCACCAGGATGGAGGATGGAGCCCTCTCTTGGGGCCTGCAGCATCCTGGGGCTATGGTTTGTCTCTAGTGAACACATACAGGGCCTGTTTCCATAGCAACAGGATGGAGGATGGAGCCCTCTCTTGGGGCCTGCAGCATCCGGGGATGTATTTGGCCTTGTGATAGTTGAAAGGGGCAAGTGACAGACCCCTGTGTGTCTCTTGGCCTGAGTGGTGGGCCTGTGGTTTTCTGTGGATAGGGCACATCCTTGGGCTGCACCAGCACCGCATACCATACCAATGTGGTCTATAGTGCACCTCTGCCATGGTTGCAGCTACCCCCTTGGGGCTTGGGGGTTCTGTTTTTGGGTGTGTGCCAGACTTAGCTACCAGCTGGACGCGGCAATACCTGACATTCCCTGGCAGTGCATAGTTTCTTTGTGCTTTGGTTACAGGGTGTCTTTTCCCACATCATCAGTTGGGGTGCCTGTCCCCATGCACTTACCTCACGTGGGTAGTCTGAGCTCCTGTTGTATCTGTGAGACAGACGCTCCCAGGCCCTCCTGACCCTGGCTAAGTTCTGCCTCCTGGATGAGCCAGGAAATAAGCGCTGCTGGCGAAGGCAGAACAGCTCAGTGAGGAGATAGAGGTCTGCTTGGGAAAAAGCAGGCTTCCTTGACATGGCAGCCATTTGCTCTGAATGTATTAGTGCTGCGTAGCCACGTGCGTTAGTGAGGGTGTAACCACGTGCGTTAGTGAGGGCGTAACCATGTGCGTTAGTGGGGGCGTAACCACGTGCGTTAGTGGGGGTGTAACCACGTGCGTATCTACATGTTGATATGGTCGTGACACCGCGCGTGGCTACGTGCGTTGCTGCGGGCATGACTACGTGCGTTGGTTCAGGCGTGGGCACTGTAGATTACATATCCTTGAGAGTGTATTGCACTCTGTCGCCACCTCCTGGCCAGGCGTATAGCCGGGCAGCAGGAGAGTGTCGCCTTGTTGCCCTTTGAATAAGGTTCACCAATATGGCCACCAGCTAGGGCTGCTGGGTACTGTAGTTTACTTATTCTATCAGGCAAAGTAGTGTGAGCACAAGTGGTTAGGCGAAAACAGAGAATATTTTATTTTCTTGGGATTTTTCCCCTCGCATCAAATTTAACAGTGCTGAACGCAAAAATGGATTCTTCTCCAAAAACAAAGAATAAAGCTCACAAGTTGTATTCACAGGTAGGTCAGTTTAAGCAGTTAACTTTGACACCGGAATTAGCTTCCAAAGCTCAGGCTGTAAACTTTCTTTAAAGCAAGTTACTTTCACAGAAAGACTGTTTTACTCACAGCTTCCTCACATACAGACAGCTTCAAAATGTCCATTAAGTTTCATTTCACTTCCAGGCATATAGGAGAAACAGCTTGGCTTAAAACCTCCAGTTATTTTCCTTTGCTGTATCTTTCATTCAAACAAGTTTCACTACTTTAAACATTCATCCATTCACATCTGCTTTAGGCTTCAGCACACCTCCGGCTTGTTTGCCCTACAAAATGAGCATTGTATTTCTTCAGGCTCATTATCATAACATTCTACTTCCATCTCCTCTACAGATTCATTGCAGCAGTTCTCAGAGGGTACCGGGTCGTAGAGCTTACTACTCTGCTTCTGCAACAGTTCATTTAATCTTTCTAGCAACAGTTTCTTCTGCTCTAATTCTTCAGAGAGACTTAGATTAGGGAATGCAGACAAGCTATTCTCTCTACTTTTACAGCTTAGCTGGTTAGCTGAGTTATTTCCTCCAGTAGGAACTAACTCCTTCAACTTTCTCTTATGGAGGGACTCTGGAACATACACTTGCCTGAAATTCTGGGCCTCTTAGTTGTTCCACTCCTTCCTGCTCAAAGCCATGCTGCCTTCCTCGTGGCAATTTCCCTGTTAGCTGTGTCTGCCTTGGACCTGTTGCTCCTAGATCCCACAGCTCGTCTCTGCTCTTAGTTCCAGCTCTACTCGAGCCTCCCAAGGCTCCTCTGCTGCTTTCTGAAGCTCCTCTCGAGACTCCTTTCCTTGCACTCGTGCCTGTCCTCGTGCCTGTGCTCGAGCCTCCCCAGGCTCCTCTTGAGACTCCTTGGCCTGCACCAACTGACTGCTCAAACTCAGCAGTTTTAAACTGATCTTTCCTAGGGACCACACCCTTCTCCCAGCACACATGGGAGCTGCTAAGATTCCACCTAGCTCTGACGTGCTGATGTGGGCAGGGCTTGATGCTGGCTGCACTCTGACTCAGAGTTTCTTGGTTACTAGGGAAACCCTGAATGCTAGCATTTTTATAGGAACAGGGTTCACTTTTCTGCCATTCCCTTTCCTCTGAACTGCCTTCGTCATCACAATATGTCCTCAATGTGGGGATGTATCACACATTTTTCATGCCCTTTTTGCTTAGAGGGATTGAGGAGGGTGTGTGAAGAGAACGGCACAGAGGGAGTCCCTGATTGAATATATGTCGGGGTGGCATTGGGAGCTGTGGAGAGCTTGTGTGTATTTGACGGAGGGGCTTCATTTCACCACGCAGTTCATCTGCAGAGGTTTACAGGGTTGGATTGGAGCAGTCACACCCACGATGCACTGCACATGCAAATCAGCAGTGTAGAGATGGTCATATGTTGTGGTGTGCCCCCCCCCCATCACCTAGGGCTGATGGGGGTCCTGACCATGTGCAGCCCCACAGCACCTCGGCATGGTGGGGGAACAGACCATGTGTGGCACTGCTACAGAGTAACCACAGACAGTCACATTGTGCGGGTACTGTGACCACCCTGAGTTTGCAGTGGGGTGGCCAGCAACAGGTCTACAGCACCTTTCATGACTGACATACCCCATGCTGCAGGACCTCATCAGTGTGTTGTCTGTGGTTCCGTTAGACACAACGTGGTTACATCTGTGTCCTGCTGTATGTCTCGCTCATGTCTAGTCCCTATGGGTGATTATGCACCCAGAATAGTGCATATCCGGTGTTGGTGCCATGGTTACCTGGGGTAGGGGGTTTAGGGGGGGTTTGTAGGGGGTTTGGGGTGTTTGTAGGGGGTTTGGGGTTAGGGGGGGTAGGGGGTTTAGGGGGGGTTTGGGGGGTTTGTAGGGGGATTGGGGGGGGAGTGGAGGGGAGGTGTGGGGGGGGAGTGGGGGGGTTGTGGGGGGGTTTGGGGGGGAGTGGGGGGGGTTGTGGGGGGGTTTGGGGGGGAGTGGGGGGGGTTGTGGGGGGGGGTTTGGGGGGGAGTGGGGGGGGGGTGGGGGGGGTTTGGGGGGGTGGGGGGGGTTTGGGGGGGGTTGGGGGGGTGGGGGGTTTGGGGGGGTTGGGGGGGGGGGGGTGGGGGTTTGGGGGGAGGGGGTAGGAGGGGGTAGGGGGTTAGGTGGAGGGATGGGGTAGGGGGGGAGGTAGGGGGTAGGGGGGTTGGGGGGTAGGGGGGGAGGTAGGGGGTAGGGGGGTTGGGGGGTAGGTGGGGGGATGGCGGTAGGGGGAGGGGGTAGGGGGGGAAAGATTATGTACCACCACACAACCCACCCTCCGGGGCTCAGGTTGCAGAACAGGTTCACCCACCAATAGATCCACAGTCTAACTCACTGCAATGGTAGCAGTAGAGGGGACCATCATCACCAGTCCTGTTGGGGAACAGACAGAGCGCTACACATCCATGGGGCGATGGTCGACAAATGGCAGGCTTGGAAATGCGCAGCTGCCCCCCAACATTATCTGACATTCTCCAGTAGCACGACTACAGCCTCTGCACCCCGCGAGGTGTTCCAGCAAGACACATACTAGCTGCAGACAGTCTGCCAGCTATTCCAGAGTGCATGGTCCTGGATGAGATGCAGGCACCCAGAACAGGGGTGTCAGCATACACACACAGCAGATAAGTCAGTGATTGGGCCCCAAAAGGGAACCCATAGATATCACATGAGAAAGATGCCATAGAGCACTATGGGGGAACCTAGCCATGCCATGGTCACTGCTCAGTCAGGGTGAGAGTGACCTCCCAGCAGGACATGCTATGGCCACCCTGTCCGAGCCATTGCCTTGTGCTGATGCAGTGCCTTGAGCTTGTGCCTTGTGCTGATGCAGCCAGGTCAAGAAACCCTATACAGGCTATTCCCACAGTACCTTGCTCCTCATTATGCACATTTGCAGGCCAATACTGGCAACAGTGCTAGCACTGTGGGTTGGGGGGGGGGGGGGTTGGCAGCCACCGCACACTTGATAGACAGACACACACTCCCCACACCTATGCCAGCATTGTGCAGCTATGGAGGTGTTGGGCAGCGCTGCCCACCACAACGGTCCGGGCCACAGTGCAGGAATGGCTATGGTACGTAAAACTGTAGGTGTCACTGCACAGGTTGGTAAACACTGTCAGACACAGGACCTGTAGCACACTCCACAGACATCAGAAAGGTTGCTATGCTGCAGCTCACTCAGAGAACTCTTGTACTTAAGCTAGGAATTGCTATCTGCCAGTAATCATGGCAACCTTTTGATAGATGTGTACCATATTCCCAGGTTTAAGGTGGCATTACTAAGGTATGCAGGTGCTAGTATTGGGAGATGCACGGAGAGCCCAACGTCCTGCCTCTCTAGGTGGCTTTGGATGATGGGGCCTGTGGGTGTGGGTGTGTCTGCCCCTGTTGGCTGCTGCTTTACGGCAGTGTTTCCCAACTCCAGTCCTGGTGTGCCAAACACTGTTCGGGTTTTCATGCTGTCCCTCATGAATATGCATGAGAGACATCTGCATACCATGGGGGTGGCGCATAGAAATGCAGCACAGGCATCTTTATCAGAGGCAGCATGGAACCGGAATGGGTGTTTGGCCCTCCAGGACTGTATTTGGGGGTTCTGCTCTGGGTAATGGGTATGTTTCTGGTATCTGTGCTCTGTAGGGTAGGATGTAGGTGTTTTGGGCATGTTTACGTCATCTGCAAATAATGTTCTGTCTGTATTGGGACTTTATAGTGGTGGGTAAAATATGAGGACTGGGTTGGCGGAAACCACAGCTGGGACTTGAACCTGTGACCTTCTGAATACAGTGGTTTTGTGCACTGCACCACCATGTTATCACAGAGATGGTGCATTCCCTGTTGGTACCTTGACATGTGCCGCCTGCGGCTCTCTGTATCCCCCTCTCCAGCATCTGTCCAGTTGCCGTTCCAACATGCCCGCCCTGCTGTTGCGGGACATGTGCACGCCATAGGCACCGTGTATGGTGGTGGAGGAAACCCTGGGCAGCGCTATTTCACTGTGGGCCCATTCACCTTGTATGGGGACGGAGTGTAGACCCTTCCACGATTTATATCTGTGCTATGGAGCTTACTTGGGGGGGGGTTATGTTTCTCATTGATACCACTATTGACCAGCTTGGTTATTGTTTTTATCCAGTTTGTTGGGGTCATTTTCAGTGTTTCTGTGCCCTTTTGTTCTGTGCACATGTATCACACTTATCACTTTTTTTTGGTTTTCCTGCCTGGGCTGTACATTGCTGACACCTAAATGGTTTCTCTCCCTTTACTATGCTGAAATTCAGCGCGTTAGTGTGAGGGGAGCCTCTCCCTGCCCACTCTCCGCCCATTGACCCCTTCTCTCCGCCCACTCTCCACCTTCTGCGCTGTTTTAACGCGCCGCGGGGGTTTACGATCGTTAACTGCGGTTAACGCGCGTAACGTACGGTTAACGATCGTTTGCACGTCAGAACGTGCGTTATGACGTGTGAACGATCATTAACCGTACGTTATGCGCGTTATTCACGATTACCGCAGTTTAGTAAACATACCTCTTTGGGTTGCAATCGGATCCATAATCTTACTAAAACTGTCTCATCCATTCATTAATTAACTTTCTTTAGAAGCATAAAAGGTGGGTAGGGCAGATTTAAGGTATGGACAAAACGTTAGATACTTAACATGGATTTCCAGCACTTTGCACTTAAATTAGGTTCATTAATCTAGTCAAATGAAAGGTAGAATTACATTTACTAGTCTTATGTGGACGGTACCACTGAAAATCAACCCTATCCATATCATGCAGGGACAGTATGTGGACTGAGCATGGGAAACCTGTGACTTGATAGTCAACGTGATTAAAGCGGTGAGAAGATCTGCTAATTATATTAATCAGAGTGTTCGGGGGGGGGGGGCGGAGCAATAATCAGGCAGTGGCGATATTCAGCCGATGCCCAGTTATCCTTAAACAGCGAAGGTTATACACCTTAAAGACTTTGCCACAAAAAACTAACTGGACACTTTACAACAGCAAACTACCGCCACTGAATTTTGGGCCCCTAGAATTTATCTGGATAACTTAGGACAGGATGGTCTATCGGGATATTGGTGGGAATATTACACTATCTATTCGGAGATTCAGTTCCGGTCATAGTCTAGATACTGGTACTGAATATCTGTATTTTATTTAAACTCTGCACCTGTACATAGACAGGATAGATAGCTTTGATTCAGAGGTTCATGGTGGGCGAGATCATTGGTTAGTGCGCTTTTTGGTGGGAGTCGTGATGAAGTATTCCTGGAAAAGGATGGTTTTTAGCTGTTTTCTGAAGGATAGTAGGTCGGCATTGTTTCTGAGGCAGCTTGGTAGGGAATTCCATAAGGATGGAGCATAAAGTTCAAAGGCTCAGTTGCAGATCCGTTGTGAGCATTTAGGTCTTTTGTGGGGGACTGTAAGGGAATTGCTGGAGGCTTGTCTGGTAGTTCTGCCGTGGGCTGGGCGAGACAGTAGGGTGCAAAGCTGGGTGTTCTGTGTTTGATGGATGGCTTTGTGGGTGAGTAGGACGGCTTTGTATTTAGTCCTTACTTCCAGGGGAAGTATGTGAAGGTCTTTGAGAATTGGAGTGATGTGGTCGGTTTTCTTTGCTCTCTGGATGATCCTTGCTGTGGTGTTCAATGCTGTTCGGAGGGGGTTGGTCTGTGAGGCTGGAAGGCCATGGTAGATTATGTTGCAGTAGTCCAGATGTGGGAGTGTCATGGCTTGCATCACTGTTCGGAAGTCTTGATGTTCTAGAAGGGGTCTGAGACGTTGCACTGTCCTTGCCTTATGGAATATAGTTCCGGAGGTTTTAGTGATTTGTTGTTTTAGGGTGAGGGCTTGGTCAATAATGATGCCCAGATATCTTATTTGTGGTTGTATTTGAATGCTTGTGGTTCCTATGTTGAGGTGCGTAGGTGGTGTGAAGTCAGGGTCTTTTGTCACTATGAGGGCTTCAGTTTTCTTTATGTTGATGGATAGATTGTTTGCTTGCAACCAGTCGGACACCTCGGAGAAGCATGCTGATAGATGGGCGTTTGTTGGGTTTGTGGTTGTTATGGGGGCGTAGATCATGATATCATCAGCATATATGTGGAAGCTGATGTTGTGAGTGCGTATGACTGAGCAGAGTGGTTGGAGGTAAATGTTGAAGAGCATGGCTGATAGTGTGGATCCTTGGGGCACTCCTTGGTGTTGCTGGAACGGGGGGGAGGTCGAAGTGCTGGTACGGATTAATTGTTGTCTGTTAGTTAGGTAGGATTGGAACCACTTTAGTACTGTATCTTTGATCCCAATAGTCCGTAGTCTGTGTATGAGGATGTTGTGGGAGATGGTGTCGAACGCTGCAGATATATCAAGGAAGATCATGGCATATCCAGAGTGTTTTTCTTGCGTTCCTATGAGGAGAGTGTTCATCAGTGTGGTCATGAGGGTCTCAACTCCATGTAGAGGGCGGAAGCCGTGTTGTTGTGGGTCCAGTATGTTGTTGATATCCAGGTGTTCCTGAAGCTGTTGCTGGACGATCTTCTCAATTATCTTGGCAGTGAAAGGTAGACTTGTTGGATGCTGGGTCTAGGGGATCTAGGTTTTGTTTTTTTAAGGATGGTCGGATGATTGTAGTTTTGAGGGCGTCTGGCATGTGTCCTTGGGAGAAGGATTCTTTGACAATATGGGCTAGTGGTGTGCTCAATTCGTTCTTAGATTTCTTTATCCAGTCAGTGGGGCAGTGGTCCAGCGGAGATGTGGTGGTGTTGAGGCAGGAGATGGTGGTTGATATTTCGTCCGTTGAGGTTTCTTTGAAGGTGGTCCAGTCACTGTGTAAGTTGGGGTTTGTTGTAGTTGTCTCCACGCTTGGCTGTGGGTTCTGTGCTCATTGTAGTTGTTTGTATTGATGGGCCAGTAGCTCAGGCGGGATCTTCGGTAATTGGTCGGAGTTATGTGGTGCTTTTGTCAGTTTTTTGACTATTTGAAAGAGTTCACGAGGTTTGTTGATGGAGGTATTTATGATTTTCATGTGGTAGAGTTTCTTTGCTTTGTCGGTCTCGTAGTGATATGCGTTGAGTTCATATAGGTATTTTGTTTTGTCATTTTCGTCTTTGGTTTTTCTCCATTTTCTTTCGGTTTTTCTGAGTTTTGTTTTTAGCTTTCGGAGATTGGAGGTAAACCATCTGGCCCTTGAGGAAGGGAGTCTGGTGGTGGCTTTGTTTTTTGATGCTTCGGACGCTGTGGAGATCGTGGTATTCCAGTTTTGTATTAGGTCATTGAGGTCACTGGAGTTTGTTTGTAGATTGGGTAGGGTTTCTGCTAAGAAGTCCTCTTTGTTAAATGTTTTAAATCTTCTTATGTGGTGTCCATCTTCTTTGTTGGTCTTATGTTGGTAGGTGTAGGATATGGTGATGAGGTGGTGGTCAGACCAAGGTACCGGCGAGATCTGTGGGTTCTTTCCTGAGGCGGCTGTTGCGGAGTTTAGGAATACAAGGTCTAGTGTGTTGCCTTTTTCATGGGTGGGTTCCTGTATGATCTGTACCAAATCCATCGCAGTCATGGTGGTGTGGAAGGTTGCTGCTTGTTCTTCTTGAAGTGATGGGAGGTTGAAGTCGCCTAGGATGATTTGTTCTTTTGTCGAGCTGGTGCTCTCTGATATGAATTGTAGTATTCTGGGTAGGTCAGTAGTTGTGGTAGTTGGACGGTAGATTAGACATACAGAGAGGTGTTTATTGGTGAGGGTGAGGAGATCAGCTTCATTGGTGGTTTCTGACGAGAGGATCCTGAGGTGGAGGTCGGTTCGTGCTATGATGGCGACACCCCCTCCTCTGGCGTGTGTCCTGGAGCAGTGATGGAGGGTGTATCCTTCTGGGGTTAGCTGGTTCATTAGCACAGTATCCATGTCTGTTAGCCAGGTTTCTGTTACACATAGGAGGTCTATCTGTTCATTTGTGATTAGGTCTTGGAGCATGTGGTATTTATTTCTAACAGATCGTGCATTGATTAGTGAGATGGTGATGTGGTGATGGAATGGGGGGTAGGGGATGTGGGTTGGTGTATGCTGTGTGTGGGAGTGGATATGTTTCAGTTTGTGAGTGTGTGTGGGTTGTGCTGCTGGGGAGGTGGGCCATAGTAGATTATTGAGTGTGCTTGGGGGAGGTGGGGGGTAGAGGGTCAAGAGGGTGGTGAGGAGGTAGATGGGGGCTAGGAGAGGTGGCATGGTTTATAAGAGTACCTGGTGTTTGGGGGCCAAACTGGGTTTTGGTGTTGATTCCTCGGAGCGGTGAGGTCTTTGGTTGCTGTTGTTGTGTCGTTGCTGCTGTAGAGGATTGTGGTGGTTTCCCGTTGTTGTGGTTATTGCTGTGGTGTTCCTTTCTCCGTTTCTGTGGTTTGTAGTTCCTGTTGTGTAAGGAGTGGTTGTTCTTCTGGTCCATTTGTATGCGCCTCTGTGCCGCGCCTAAGGGCCACGCCAAAGGGCCCTCTGGCGAGGCCCTCAGGCGCGGGCCCGCCAGGCGTGGGCGCGCCCTTCAGGGACGCCGCTTATGAGTGCTGCAGGCTGCCGGGCTCTCTATCTCCCACTGCCCCGATTGGGCAGGAGTAGGCTGGTGGGCGGGCAGGCAGACAGCGGCTCCCTCGGAGCAGGGACGCCGCTTATGAGTGCTGCAGGCTGCCGGGCTCTCTATCTCCCACTGCCCCGATTGGGCAGGAGTAGACTGGTGGGCGGGCAGGCAGACAATAACAAGTTAGAAATCTTCTTTCTATTTTTTGCGAAAGCATGAAATTAATGCCGATCCCAGACTAGCACACACATCTGTTAATGATGCAATCTGAGACTTACCTTGATTCAATTCACCATGCTACTGCGATCAGCATGTATTATACTTAATATTGACAGGCGACAACTTATGAAACATGACGTAATGAGCTAGAGAGCCTTGAACTTCATAAAGTTCCTCAAACACTCAGCAGTTCTCCTTAGGGCAAGGAAGCTTAGTGATGCTTCATTCTTGCAGTCTTAGTTGGTCTATACCTGGTGCTCTTTTCATCTCGGATATTCTTGGTCTAATTGAACCGTTTCACTTAGCCTGAATGTTTTATATTCTTAGCAAACATATGATGATAAGTTTGTATTAGGTCTGGATTAAGACTTTGGGCTGTAATCGGATCCATAATCTTACTAAAACTGCCTCATCCACTCTTCCATTAACTTTATTGTAACAATGTCTCCCTTCCAGCAGTGTGTTTACCTTAGAAGCTTAGTTTTTACCCCAACCTGTCCTGGGGACCCACAGACATTTTGGTTTTCAAGATACCCACAATGTTCAAGCGAATAAATGACAGTTGAATATAAATAAAAGCCGTATTAGCGTGATATTGGTAAATTGGGTTTTAGTATCAGTATCTAATAGACAGAGGTAGGGCCAGAGCAAAGTTATCAGACAAACCTTCAGCCTTGCGCCCCCCTCATAAATAGCTCTTACACCACTAGCACTGTCCCCCCACCCCAAGAATTTGATAATTAAACAATATCATAAACATCTCAACACCATCCAGAAACCCATAAACTCCATAACTATCTTTCAAATATTTGCAGTTTCCAATCAATGTCTCTCTCTCTCTGCCTAAGTATACCACTATAAGAAAGGAATGAAGCACTTGGAGAGATGTTATAATCTACTTTACCTGCAATCCTACAGCTGATTATCCAAAACAATCATTTCAAAGGAGGTATCTCGTTTCCATCATAGAAACATAGAGAAGGACGAGCAAACTGCCTCTCTCCTATCAATACCAGAATCATTTAAAAGGAACAGGCTAGTAAACACAAAAGATGTATTCCCATCCTGAATATTTCTCCTAGATTTTGTCAGACACCTTGAAGAATCAAACTCTGAGGAGTAGAAGGAAGATTAATGCACTATTAGCAGAATGTGTCTTGCAGAAATAATTGTGTGAACAAAATAGTGACTGCCTCAACTTATAAGTAGACTATTTTTCCAAGAATGACGGGTCAAAAAGCAAATTTGACATCTTCCTTAAGTGAAAAAACATTTGCCATATTTTTATTCTATTTTGAAGAATCATTAGCAGAAATCCAGGTTATACAATGATCTTTCCCAGCTCATGAGAAGAAACCCATCTTATCAGCACGGGCCAGCAGTATAGCAGAGTCCAGAACAAGCTAAGAGACTGTATTAAACATGAGGGGAAAACACGCAGAGCATGGCTCATTGAATTCTCTCACCCCCATCTCTTTGTGCATATGCCTGCACACACCAATCTGCTTCTTGCATTACCTGTGAGTGTGCATATATTTCTGTCGTGTATTCTATGTATACTATGCTTATGTTGTGGCTATTTGCTTGGGATGTGGAACATTACTACTATTGCTAATCATTTGTATAGTCCTACAAGATGTACACAGCACTGTACATATAGATGTAAGACACAGTCCCTGCTCATCACAGAACTGGGGTCTAGAGTATGGCAAGATACACATAAGAGTTGACAAGTGAATGAGGAGCATCAGGATCCAAAAGCAGCCTCAAGCAGGTGGGTCTTCAGCATGGACTTCGAAAGGGCCAGAGAAGGAGCCCATCGCACTAACTCAGGTATTCTGTTGCAGGCATATGGAGCAGCAAGGTGAAATGAAAGAAGTCTGGAGTTTGCAGAGAAAAGGGGTCTGCCAGAGGAATGCAGTTCCCGAGGAGGAATGTAGAGTGAGGTAACATTGCTGGAGGATGTAGTTTGGGAGGTGGGGATAGATGCAGGGAGATAATTTTGGGGATGTGGTAGTTTGTACGGTGGTGAACCATATATAATGAAGTGTTTTGTCTGTAGGACAGTTGCATTGTTGGTATTTGAGGCTGAGACATTTAAGGGATGATAAGTTTTGGGGGTAGGGCAGTTTGCAGGGTGATGGCATAATTGCTAGGGGATAGTTTTGGGCATAGGGAAGTTGATAGTGTGGTTGGACTATTGAGGAATGGTAGAAATTGGTGTGGGGAAAATGGGGGCAGTAGAGAATATGGTGGGAGAGTGGTGGGACATAGGCTTTGGGGTGGGTCAGTTAATGGGGTGATGAGGCATCTAAAGTGGGATTTTTTTTATGTGTGGGCAGGTTGGACATTTGTGAGCAAATATTTGTTTTAGCAGTAGGATGGGTATATGTGATGTTGAAACAGTGGTAGAGGTACTTAGTTAGGATGGGCCAGTGGGGCACTTACAGTAGGATAATGATGAGGGGTGGGAATAGTTAGCAGTGCGGTGACCAGTTGTGGTGTGGAAATCTTGGGGTGGGGCAGTTGGATTATTGTGTGCAATTTTGGAGACCGCGCCTTCAAAAGCATATAAACAGGTTGGAATCGGTACAGAGGGTGGCTACTAAAATGATTAGTGGTATTCATTAAAAAGCAAATGAGGACAAACTTAAGGATCTTATTTTGTATACTATAGAGGAAAGTCGGGATAGCGGTTGAGATGTTTAAATACCTGCGTGGCATACAGTAAATGCATAGGAGGAGAGCCTCTTTCGATTGAAAGCAACCTCTGCTACGAGGGAACATAGGATCAGGGTGAAAGGGGCTAGACTCAGGAGTAATATGTGGAAATATCCTTTTACAGAAAGAGTGGTAGATCCATGGAATAGTCTCCCTGTGGAGATAGTAGAGATGAGAACAGTGTTTGAATTCAAAAAGGTATGGGACAAACACAGAGGATCTCTAAAGGATAAAAGGGGACTGTTGTAGTGGTTGATATGGAAGGGCAGACTAGATAGGCCATGTGGTCTTTTTCTGCCATCATGTTTCAATGTATTTATTTATCTAGCTTTATATATCACTTTATCTAATTGCCAAAGTGGTTTCCAAGTCAACTAAAATTTTAACTTTACATAAGTAATCAAATCAAGGAACCGTGCAATTGAACTGAAAAAGAAGCTAAAATTGTCCAGAGGTAGTGCGGCTTATTGTTGCACTTGTGCGTTGGGGAGGCATGCTCAATCCTCTCTCCTAAAATGCTCAATAAAAAAATGAGTTTTCAGTGTTTTTCGTAAGTCTGTAAGGACGGGAATGGCATGTATGCCGTCTGGAAGAGTGTCCCAATGGACAGTGCATGGAGCGTAAAGGCATTTTTAGCGTGGGGATGGTTTTGCAGACTCACACTTCTAGATCTGCGTTTTGGTGTCCTATTAGTTAAAAAAAGAGGAATATTAATCTCTCTGCAGGTAATATTTAGAAGATGATGGACCTCTTGGTAGAGGAGCTTAAAGAATCTCCTTGATGTGAGATCTTCATATATTATAGGCCTTCTGTGCACATTTATATAATAACATTGCAACATAGTATAAGGCGGCAGATAAAGACCAACATGGTCCATCTAGCCTGCCCAGAAAGGCAACAAGAGTAGGTGCACCTGCTGTTCCGTGCAGGTCACCCCTTCCCATGCCTGTGTTTAGGGGTGTATCCACCACTCCATGCAGGTCCCCCCTATTTGTTGAGAAAGCAAAGACATTTAAGCTTAATTTGATTTTATCCTGTTGCTATAAAGTGATCCATTGTCCCATTCCATTTTGACTTTTGTCACAATATTTGCCCCCACCACTTCCATCGGGAGGGCATTCTAAGCATCTATCACCCTTTCAGTGAAAAAGTATTCCCTGACGTTGTCTTTCAGTTTATCCCCTTGCAGATTAATTGGTTTAAGTTTATTGATATATTATCTACATGTTCAAGGTGGTTTCCAAATAAAGCTTTTATGAAAACATAGAAACATAGAAATATGCTGACAGAAAAAGACCACATGGCCTATCTAGTCTGTCCTTCCATATCAATGACTACAACAGTCCCCTTTTTACCTTTAGAGATCCTCTGTGTTTGTCCCATGCTTTTTTGAATTCAGTTACTGTCCTCATCTCTACCACCTCCACTGGGAGACTATTCCATGGATCCACTACTCTTTCCGTAAAGAAATATTTCCACATATCACTCCTGAATCTATCTCCCTTCACCCTCATCCCATGTCCCCTCGTAGCAGAACTTGCTTTCAATTGAAAGAGGCTCTCTCCCTGAACATTTATGCCATGGAGGTATTTAAACCTCACTCATATCACCTCTATCCCGCCTTTCCTCTAAGGTGTACATATTAAGATCCTTAAGTCTGTCCCCATATGCTTTATAATGAAGACCACTAACCATTTCAGTAGCCACCATCTGCACCGACTCCATCCTGTTCACACCCTTTTGAAGGTGCGATCTCCAGAATTGCACACTATACTCCAAATGAGGTCGCACCAAAGACTTATACAGAGGCACTATCACCTCCTCTTTTCTGCTAGCCATTCCTCTCCGTATGTACCCAAGCACCCTTCTAGTTTTTGCCGTCGCCTTTTCTACCTGTTTAGCTACTTTAAGATCATCAGACACAACCACGCCTAGGTCCTGCTCTTCTTTAGTGGACTAAAGTACTTCACCCCCTATATTATATTGCTCCCTTGGATTGCTGCAGCCCAAATGCATGACCTTACATTTTTTAACATTAAATCCCAGCTGCCAAATTCTAGAACATTATTCAAGCTAAGCTAGATCCCTCCTCATGTTTTCTACACCTTCCTGGGTGTCTACTCTATTGCAGATTTTGGTATCATCCGCAAAAAGGCAAACCTTACTGACAGCCCCTCCGGTAGATCACTAACAAAGATGTTAAAAAGAATTGGACCAAGCAGGGCCGGATTTACCTTGAGTGAGGCCCTACGCCAACAAAAATTGAGGGCCCCCAGCAGGGGCGGCCCAAGGGGGGTGCGGGGCCTCATTTGCATAAGGGGCCTCATTTGCATAAATATTTGCATAATGTTACCATATACTAACTTTTAGTAAACGTGCCTCTTAATGAGTGTATGGATAAAGAAAGACTAAAAGATTTCTACATTACTATAATCCAGTGCCAACTGCCAGACACATTAGGAACTACTACAAACACTGACCATTTAGAACCCATAGCAAACCCGCCGTATCCTGACAGCATTACCAGGACTCACAAAGCACCATACCCTACCTATCAAAAGGCAACACTGCAAATATTAAACCAATACATTTCAGAGAACAACAATACATGACCTACTGGGGAAAGAGAACAAGTGGCAATGTCAAATAGGAATTATATAAACAGAACACCTCAGCTCAGTTACACATGCAGAACATAGACCATCACCAAACAAGTAATCACAATTTAGAAACAGGAAGACAATAATTAAACTGGGAATCCCAAAAGCCAAACTTGGAATGTACAACACTGTAGAAATAAAACTATACATTAATTTGCTCTTGTACTAAACAAAGCACAGAGTTAATGATGCACATTTACCAGAGCTGACATATTCCAATTAATAAATTCAAAATAAAGAGCTATTTTTCTACCTTTTGTGCATTTTTTCCAGCTGCAATTGCTCCAGCCACTTTCTTCTGGTTTCTTCGTGTCTTCTGCTAAAGTCCCGGATGGTTTCATTTTTTTCCCGTTGTAACAAAATTAAGAGTTTCTGTCCAAAATGAGGCCAGCTCTGCAAACGATAACACTAACAGAGAACTTCCTACACACTTCTGTGCCTCACGGAGATCATTAAAAATCATCATTAACATGCAAGCAGTATGAAGCAGTCTTAGAAAATATATATAGATAACCTACCTGAAACATGCAAAACATTTGCAATCAAATGAAACAGCCTTTTCCCTCTGCCACCCCCTTACCTCTTGCCCCTTCCACATCTCCTCTCACCTCCCCTCCCCATCTCTTTTTTCTTACCTCTTGTTCTTCTTCCCCACTTTTTCCCATCACCCTCTTGCCCTTTCCTCCGCTTACTCTTCCTCTCCTTAAACCTTTTCATTTTCTCTCATCCTTCACTCCTCTTTCCTTTCTCTCTCACCATTATTACAAGTGAAACCAGTTCCCTTCGCCATCTCAATCTCCAGTTGTCTGTCCATGGTACCTTTACAGTTACGGCCTTGTGACCATTCACATTATGAGTGTGTCCCATGCCGCTGATGGAGCTTGCTGACACAGGGCAACTTTCACCATTTCCGTCATCTCCATGGTCTCAGACCTCTGCTTCTGGCTGCGATGTGGTTCAACTGCTGCCAATACATGCATGGACAACTTCTCCTCCATCTTCCCATATCTCTCGTCACCTTTTAGTAATAAGTGAAACTATGAAAAACAACTGCCATCACCATAGACACCTTTCACTGGAACTACTGTCCAGTACTTCCAACAAATCTATAAAGGACCGATCTATTAGGATATAATAATGCTCTTGTGTCTGTCTGGGAAATGTGAGAAGCTATAATACCAGCAGTGGACACGAGATGTTAATATCACGTGGATCAGTGCTTTCCAAACGTTTATCCAACATGGTCCCATCATAACACTTAAAAATTCACGTGACCCCAGATGATGATGAAATAAAATATTAGACCTCCACTTCATTCCCTTCTCCTGTCCATTTCTTCCTCCTTCCCCATATCGAAAACCTGATAGCCGCAAGTGGTGACAACAGCAGTGGTATTCAGCATAGGACCCTGCGTATTAGTGTGCTCACAGACCTCAGCACTCTACATGCAGAGCCGGCGCAAGGAAATGAGACGCCCTAGGCCCTCATCCCTTGCGCAACCCCTGCAGTGCTCACTGCCGCCCCTCTCCGGGCTCTTCACGGGCGGCAATGGCTACAAACAGCCCCACAGTGCTTACCTTACAACTTTTGCACTGTGGGGCTGTTTGCTTCTGCCCCATCACACCGCCAGATGCCCACTTCCTGGTTGCATGTAGGACAAACTGCTCAAAAGACACATCGAGTTGGAAAATGGGCCAAACTTTCTCCATTCCACCTTCCGCTCCCCTCCACCTGAGCAGGAAACACGGGCTCCGTTCGTCCCCCCACCCCCCATTCCTGCTGTCCTCACTCTCCTACCCCTTAGTCGCTTTGCGATACCCACTCACCGTCCGGGCAAGGCGCTCAGCTCAGCCGCACCACGACAAGCCCTCCACTCTTCGCATGGCTCTTGCGTGTCCACCACCAGGTGCGACAAAATCTCCTCCCCTCTTTCACTGGGCCGAACCCAGGTGACTGGCAGGCATTGGTCAGCCAGTCCGAACTGCTCTGCAGATTATTGATGGCGACATACAGCCAATCACTTAGCAGGACGGAGGGGCGGGAAGGAAGAGCTAGGGGGAAAGAGGGGGGCGGGATCCTGAAGAGTCAACGAGCCAATGGAATGGGTTCTGTGAGCGTTAGCTGTGAGAGAACGATGGGGCTGGATAGAAACTGAGAGACTACCAGGGCCGGTAATAAAGCGTTTGTTCAATTTTTGTGGGCCCTTGCCAGCTGTGGGCCCTACGCCACGGCGTAGTTGGCGTATAGGTAAATCCGGCCCTGGGACCAAGGACAGATCCCTGGGGCACACAACTGGTAACATCCTTCTCCTCAGAGTGAGCTCCATTTACCTGTACTCTTTGTCGCCTCCCACCCAACCAATTTCTAACCCAAGCAGTAACTTTAGAATCCATCCCTAGGGTGCTCAGTTTGTTTATAAGTTGCCTTTGAGGAACAGTGTCAAAGGCTATACTGAAATCTAAATACACCACATCTAGAGCTCTCCCTCAGTCCAACTCTCTGACAAGACCTGCCTCTGGTGAGTCCATGCTGCTTCGGATCCTGTAATCTGCTGGACTCCAGAAACTTCACTATTTTCCCTTTCAGCAGCGTTTCCAATAATTTACTCACCACCGAAGTTAAACTAACCGGCCTGTAGTTTTCAACCACATCCTTACTTCCGCTTTTGTGTAAAGGCACCACATGAGCCTCTCTCCAGTCCTTTGGCACCACTCCTGACTCCAACGAGGCATTGAAAGGGTCAGTCAGTGGAGCTGCTAGAACGTCCCCCAGTTCCCTCAGTATTCTAGGGTGTATCCCATCCAGTCCCATTGCTTAGTCTAAGTTGAGCTAGTTTCTCCCGAACACAGTCTTCTGAAAATTGTTCAAGATGTCCCTCGCTTCTGTTCCTGTTTGTGGGTGTATTATGAGGTCCTGCTCCTGGTTCTTCATCTGTGGACACAGAACAGAAATATTTGTTAAGCAATTCCGCTTTATCCTCATCAGCTTCTACATATTCCTCCCTTCACCCTTGAGTCTGAAATACCACTTTTGCTTTTCCTCTTCTCGCTAACATATCTGAAAAATGTCTTATCCCCCCCATTTTATTGCATTAGCCATTTCCTCCTCTTTTTGAATCTTTGCTTTCCTGACAACTTTGCTGGCTTCTCTAAGATTTTCCAAATATAGATGCCTGTCTTCCTCTCTCTGTGATCTCTTGTATTTCGCTTCTTTCGAAAGCCATAGCGGTCTCCTTTTCCTTTTACCTTTATTTACCATTTTAGAAAAAGATTGGCTGCCCTTAAAATATCCCCTTTCAGTTTTGCCCACTGTTTTTCTACATCCCCCAGCTGTTCCCAACCCGCTAACGACTCCCTGAGGTATTGGCCCATCTTGGCAAAGTTAGTCTTCCTAAAGTCTAAGACCCTCACCTTTGAATGGATTCTAACAGCCCTAGTCCTAATACTGAACCACATCATCTGCTGATCACTGGATGCAAAATGATCTCCCACTATAACATCAGAAACACTTTCACTATTGATAAGCACCAAGTCCAGTATGGCCCCTTCACATGTGGGGACTGTTACCAATTGCTTGACTAGTTCTCCCTGTAGAGAATCCAGGATCTCTTTACTTCTAGATGATACTGCAGCAGGAATCTGCCAATCAACATCTGGTATATTGAAATCCCCTATCAGTAGCACGTCCCCTTTCCTAGCAATATTGCGTATGTCTTCAATTAACTCTCTGTCCACCTCCTCCTCTTGTGAGGGAGGTCTGTATATCACACCAATGCAAATAGATTTCTCTTTCCCTCTTTCTAGTTAATCCCACAATGCCTCCTCCCTCCCTTTTAAGCTCTGTAATTCCAAAGCTTTAATAGTATTTTTTACATATAGTGCCACTCCTACTCCCCTTATTCCTACCCTGTCCTTTCTGAATAAAGTATAGCGTGGTATAATTACATCCCAGTCGTGGTTTTTTTGAACCATGTTTCTGTAACTTCCACTAAATCCAAGTCGGCCACTCCCACCAAAGCTTCACCATCAGGGATCTTATTCCCCATGCTACGGGCATTCATACACACTGCTTTCCATATGTTACCCCTGTTACCCATTGTCATAAAGGTATTTAATGCTTCACATACCTGGGGGCTTTCACTTACCTGGGGGCTTTTTTCATCCATCCCCAATGAAGCTAGTTTAAAGCTCTCTTCTGTAGATTAGCCAGTCTACTACTGAAGACGCGTTGACCTTTCTTGGACAGATGGATGCCATCTCTGCTCTGCAACCCTTGGAACAGCATCCCATGGTCTAGGAAACCAAAACGCTCTCGATGACACCATCCACGCAGTCATGCATTCATCTCCAGGATGCGAGCCTCTCTGCCTTGGCCTTTACCCTCAACAGGGCAGATTGAAGAGAACACCACCTGTGCACCTAGCTGCTTCACCCTCTGTCCCAGAACCATGCAGTCACTTTTGATATGCTCAGAGGGATACCTGGCAGTATAATTTGTTCCGACATGGATTAGCAACATTGGGTAATAGTTAGTGGGCTTGATGAGTCTCAATAGCAATACCAATAGCAACATAAAGATATACATGTATGGCACGGTATCACAAAATTGTATTAAAACATCAGGAAAACCATTATCACTATAAATATCCAAAGGGTGCTTATCCTGATGGCAAAATGATAACGCCAACATATCCTTCAACACACCTGCCCAGCAACATGTACTTCTCTAAGATGAAGGGAGCAGAGATGGACCATGACCACACCAATAATGTCTTCACAAATGCAAGAATGTTATTCAAAAACCAACTTGGCCAGGTTTCGGCACAAAAGCCTGAGCCAGGGATCAGTGAGAGCATCTTAGTCACCTTTAGCTTGACAATTGATGCATGCCTGATGTGCAGGTTTTTCAGCAATTTTGACCAGCTTTAGTTATGATCTTTTGCTTATATAAGAAACAGTTTGCATCCTTTGTCAAGCTAAAGGCGACCAAGATACTCATACTGACACCTGATGCAGGCTTTTGTGCCGAAACAAGGCCAAGTTGGGTTCTGAATAAAATTACTGCATCCACCCTCAAAAACCATGCTCACCCATTACTCACTGCAATGAATGATATGGATTTTCAACAAACAGTCAATACTCCTACCCACAATAAGGGAAATACACTCAATTTAATAATCTAGCCAAGGCTTATACCTCCCGGGTTCTAACCCCACCTCTTTCCTTCCCAGATGTTGGCAATCCCCCTGCTTTCTGGTATTAGAATTGTCATACGCCCCCCAGCCCTCCGCCTAGGGGTCAGAGGGTTGGGGCTGCCATGATGTCCTTTATTCAGAAAATGACTATAGCTTTTATGGGAGTGGTAGTTTTTAGTCCTCTGATAAAAGGATAGCCATGAGTCGAGTGTTAGGCAAAAATTGACAAGAAAATTTATTCCCCTTCCCAAAGAGACTTAGTGCAGAACAACCAGTACTCTTTACAGGAGCTTTGCTTGAAGGTTATTTACAGAAACAAAATAGCTGTATTTTCATACTCCTGGCTTCCAAAACATGCAAGGTATTTTTCTCTACAACAAACTAGCAAATCAAAACAGCTTCTTATTTTTCCTCAAAGAAGAAGATTCCTTTCCTCTGCTTTATCTCAGTTCATTCACCCAAATCTTTAGCGAAGGGATTTAATGTCGTCTGCCAGACAGAGCGTACAATCCATTGGAATTTCTTATGAGTCAGCAGAATTAAATTCCCATTGCATCTCCTCAGCCTCAGGGCTTACTGAGCTTTGTTTCAAACTGTTACTGCTAGGCTGGGAATAACCTCTCTCTAAGAACTGGGGCGTTTCCCCTGGGTACAGTTCTAGATGGTGAGGTCTTGTAAGGTTTTTGGCTGTGGGGATTCTTCCCTGGCGCTCCCCTAGTTCTCTCCAGCTGCTAGGCAATGCTTTATACCTTTCTGCATTCAATTCCTGACTAGAGCACTGCCCTAGCTCTTTAGTACAAGCTGAGCCTCTTGACTTCCCTGGCTTATTGTTAGGTTCCCACCTGTATAGACCTTGAGCCCTTTCCTCCGGCAGTAAGATCTGAAGGGCTCCCAACTCTCTCCGTCTAGGCAGGTTCCTAGTAACTGGCTGTGCCTTCTCTCCTTCTGCTCGGTTGGTCTCACTTCCCAAACTACAACCAGGTTCTTCACAGAGTCTCCAACCTTCTGAAGTCTCTGAGCCTCTCCACTTCTCTGAAGCTCTCCATGTGCCAGTCTCTCCTTCTTGGCCACTGCTTCCTTCTCTGCCACCTCTTCCGCCTCTTTGCTCTCTGCCAGGCCTTCTGCTTCGCTCCTTCTCTGCCACCTTCTCCTCTCCTCCTGGTGCTACTGAGCAGCGTTTATCTTTCTGCTTTCTGAAGCTTGGCTCGGCTTTTCTAATCAGGTGAGAGTAATCAAACTCCAAGCTTGCTGCTACGTCAGAGCTTGGGTATGTCAGCTCAACTGCTCCCTCTCTCTGCTTGCTTGTCTTGTGCAGACCCTGAGCTGTGTGTGTTGGCTGACTGTCATTTTTAAAGGTAAAATCCACCTTTCTTGCTACTTCCATAGGCTCTGCCTGTGCTTCTGTATTACAGAATAATCAGTGAACTTGTTAAAGTAAGGGTTTTGGACCTCGTGCTTGCAATCCCTCTTTCTTACTGTATCAGTCGTTGTATGAAACCTGTTCCAGCTGGGGTTTTTCTCTCTTTGAAACGTGGCTGTGGCTTTCTCACCCTGCACTCCTAAAAGGGGACCCTTAACTAGGGTGAATTCCTTATGTTTCTCACCTCCCGCACACTCAAGATAGCTGACCTTGCCACATTATGTTATTTCTTTTTTGTCAGTAGTCTTCAGTTAATCCTTGCATATACCTCTGATGTTATAACTTGATAGCTGTCATATAACCAGTTCATTTGAGTTTCTTTGTTTCATGTACATTATTTAGTTCAATGTAAACCACTTTGATTTATTGATAAGGTGGTATAAAAAACACTCAAATAACTAACTAAATTATTGGTGTGGCCGTGTTCTTTCTCTGCTCCCCTGGTGTGCTGTTTGCTGTCTGCAGAGGACGCCCTCTCTTCTGTTCCATCTCTAAGATGACCCAATAGCTTTCTAAACAAATACGTTTTCAACCTCCTCTGAAATTACAGAGTCTAACCAGTGATTGGAAATCTGATGGCCTGTCTGGCTACCAACCAACTACTTGGGGACAAGGCACCACCAGATGATTAGAAGCAGCTAATCTCAAATCTTACAATAAATATAGCATTCCAACATCTCCCCAGGTAAATTGATTCCCTCCATGCAAAGCCTTAAAGATAAGGGTAGAAAGTTTAAATTGGATACATTGTTGCATGTGTAAGCAATGTAAGGCATTAAGCTGCATTGAAATCTTAACATATCTACTAACCGCATTCCAATCTTTCACTGGTGATTCTTTTTAACATCTTTGTTAGTGATATTGAGGAAAGACTGTTGGATAAGGTTTGCCTCTTTGCAGATAATACCAAAATCAGCAAAAAAGTAGACATCCAGGAAGGCATAGGTAACATGAGGAGGGATCTAATTAAACTTGAAGAATGGTCTAGAATTTGGCAGCTGAGATTTAGGGGCATGTTTACTAAACACCGTTGCTGTGCGGGTTCCCGTTAGTGTCCGGGTGCCATATAAGGAGTGGGCGGGCCAGCCAGAAAAAAGGAAAAAACGGACCGTACCTGTGCGCATCGCGCTAATGTGCGGGTCCCACATTAGCGCGTGGGAAGGCTAAGCGGGGCGCTGCCAGGCACATAGAAGAACACAGCCGTAGCACAATGTTGAAGACAAAAATCAATGGTGCAGGGGCCATGGGTTCAATCCCCCAGTGTGCGCAACCAAAGAAGGCAGGGTGAGGCATGAATATTAATGGTAAAATATCATTTTAGGAGGCATACCACATTAGGGCGGCTGTCGGTGTTGCGCTGTTACGTTTTTGCGGCAGTAATTAATATGTTGCGTTATGAATTTCGCTGTAAAATCTGTGGTGCATTAGGCGGCGCGCTGTACGTCGCTTGCGTTACGTGCGTCGTTAGGCTGTGCGCGGGACATCTTTTGCGTATTGTGAGGCAGTAGGTGGTGCTGTGTTAGTTGTTGACGGCATGAAGTGGTGGGAAAATATCCAAACACAGGACCCGAGACGTAGCACAATGGGGAAGACACCAACCAATGGTGCAGGGCCCACAGGTTCAATACCCCATTGTGTGCAATACAGAAAGGCTGGCCGAGGCATAACTAGTACTGCTGGACAAGAAAGTTGATGGAGGCACACTAATTTTGGCCGTCACCAGGCGTCGCGCGGGTAAGTTTTTGCGGCAGTAACTAATATTGATCCACATTATGCGTCTCGCTGGCAGATGTGGGGGTCGTGAGTTGATGCGCTGGAAATGTGGGCGGCATCGGGCGTCGCGCTGTTACGCTTGTGCGGGTCTGGCAGCAGTAGGCGTCGCGCTGTTAGTTGTGAACGGCATAAGGCTGTGCGCAAATGTCCATACACAGGAACTGAGCCGTAGCACAATGGCGAAGACATTAACCAATGGTGCAGGGGCTACGTGTGCAATCACCCAGTGTGTGCAAGCCAACAATTCTGGCTGAACCATGCCTAGTAATGTTTTAAAAAATATATTTAGGAGACATACCACATTAGGGCGGCTGTCGGTGTTACGTTGTTGCGCCAGTAATTAATATGTTGCGTTATGAATTTCGCTGTAAAATCTGTGGTGCATTAGGCGGTGCACTGTACGTCGCTTGCGTTTCGTGCGTCGTTAGGCTGTGCGCGGGACATCTTTTGCGTATTGTGAGGCAGTAGGTGGTGCTGTGTGAGTTGTTGACGGCATGAAGCATTGGGAAAATATCTAAACACAAGACTCGAGACGTAGCACAATGGGGAAGACACCAACCAATGGTGCAGGGCCCACGGGTTCAATACCCCATTTTGTGCAATACAGAAAGGCTGGCCGAGGCATAACTAGTACTGCTGGACAAGAAAGTTGATGGAGGCACACTAATTTTGGGCGTCGCGCGGGTAAGTTTTTGCGGCAGTAACTAATATTGATCCGCATTATGCGTCTCGCTGGCAGATGTGGGGGTCGTGAGTTGATGCGGTGGAAATGTGGGCGGCATCAGGCGTCGCGCTGTTACTCTTGTGCGGGTCTGGCAGCAGTAGGCGTCGCGCTGTTAATTGTGAACGGCATAAGGCTGTGCGCACATGTCCATACACAGGAACTGAGCCATAGCACAATGGCGAAGACATTAACCAATAGTGTAGGGAGCATGTCCCCAATCACCCACAGTGTTAGTCCACAACGAGGCATATTTTTAGGGGTGAGAGAACCAATGTTTAGCATAAGGCGTTGCGTTGATGGGCATGAGGCGGTGAAAAATATCCTTTTGGAGGCACTGTAATAGTAGCCTGCAGAAGTGGCGCATTGATGGGTATGCACAGGAACAGACCCACAGCACAATGATGATGACACTGACCAATGGTGCATTGATCAGGGGTTGTATACACGGCTGTGCAGAAATAGAAAAAGGCTGGGTGATGCATCACCTGTCCTAGGTAATATTGCCAGATGAGGGGCATGAAGTTATTGCCCACATAATGTGTAAGAGGCAAAAGGCGCTGTGTTTATATCAGAGCCAAATGAACAGAGCCACAGCAGAAGGGTTAGCACACTGCCCAATGGTGCTGGCATCATGGGTCCAATCCCCTGCTGTGTTCAATGAATAAGGCTGGTTGAGCCATCACCTGTCATGAACTAGGAGCCATGTAACCCTCAATTGTATGTACTACTGATAGCAAATGAACTATGGAAGTACTGTAATAGCAGGTAATGCATAAGGTGCCCATCAAGGT
Source organism: Ichthyophis bannanicus (assembly GCA_033557465.1). NCBI lineage: Eukaryota > Metazoa > Chordata > Amphibia > Gymnophiona > Ichthyophiidae > Ichthyophis > Ichthyophis bannanicus. The sequence goes on from CM066043.1 coordinate 15,313,730, forward strand.
ACCTCAGAGGTCAAATTGTAGCGTACACTCTCCACAAACGAAACACACAATGATGTGTATAGGGTGCGTTTTGTGTGCCGTAGGAGGCAGGGCATTGACCAAACACAGTCAGTGCTAGTACCATTGTGTATTGTAATGTATGGAAATCCAAAGTAGGTGAGCAGACATGCAAGATGGAACAGCAGTGTAGCAGAATGGTCATGGCACTGACTGAACGTGAAGGGGTCATGTGTCAAATTGAGCAGTGACTAAGCCTGGGTTACCTACATCTGCGTACAGCATGCAATTGGACAGCGATCTGTGTTGCCAGCTAAACACAAGCCCACCCCAGTGCACAGGAGTATGTCACTCTTTAGGGTGTCACTGAATGCACATCATAAACCACCATTTCAGTGATGGCGAGTTCACATATAACCCAAACACTGCACAGAGCTGAAAGGAAACGTCAAGCAGAATGACAAGAACCACAGACATCACATGTGCTGCAGTACAATAATGACATCCAGGACATGTGGCATCTACATAAATACACACACAAATTGGGTCTAGCTGGAGCTATGTACAGAGTGATGCAAATGTAACATCCAATCATGATCGTGTGCGACAGACAACGTGAAGATGTGTCCAGCAGATGCGCCTGAAATAGCACAACAGGTGAAATCTCATGATGATAGTGGACCAGCGGTTATAGGCAGAGCACACACACACGAGCCAACCATGGAGAGATGAAATGCAGGAAGGTGTAGGAGTGCAGGATGGCTTGTAGCAGCATGCACATCAGGGGAGGATGACACAAGAGCTGGGAGTCAGAAGATGGACAGAACCATGGGTCAAAACTCAGATGAGGGTACAATGTGCTTACATCACAAACCTGCCAACATCTGGCCGCCAAAGAAATGGAAACAACATCTGCACGACAAGCAGACACAGCCAACAGAACAGAGATTAATCACACCGAGGACCACTCCCAAAAAACAAAAAGCAACCAAAGGTAGCACAGAACAACAACTTCCACGTCATAGCAAAGGTTGCATTCACAAGCAGTCAAGCCACCCACACAGCACGCGTGCTGGTTGTAAGGACAGTCAATCCCACAAGAGAAAGCCTGAATAAAATCACCTAGTGATCTGCTGTGTTCAGATCACATCACATTTTGTATATGGTACCAGGGACACATGCACACACACACAAGGATATGTTATGCAGTGGATACAGCATGCAAAAGGAACAGAACACATCACCCCAATCGTAAAGGACCCACACATACCCCTACTTGAAACACTGACTAAATGCAAAGCCAACCCACCCACCCACCAATCAAACACAGAAACACCAAATCACAACCCAACAGTAATGAAACGCACATGGAAGAACTACCAGACCAGACGCTTCCAAAGGCTTCAATGTACCTCTGAAATTTAACTATGCCTGTAATGGACGTGACATCTAGCGTCCTAACTGTATGCCTCCTCTTTACGCAAAACCCTACCAAGCAGCCCCGGAAATAAGACAGGCCAAATATCTTCTAGAATATAGCTTGAAAAAAAGCATTACCAGGAATCCCCCAAACCCATACACATAATCAACCCTAGACGAATCAGACACTGTTCACAATCTGTCAATGTCCATAGCATGTCCTATGTGCCCTGTGGTCACCCTTAATGTAGCCTCCCTGGGGATGGCCCTGCCCTACCTGTACACCCCCACCCCTTGTAATGTAATGCAGATATGACCCGCAGAAATGTTGCATCAACATACACCTACATAAATGAATAAAAACAAAAAAACAACCAGAGGAAAGTAAATAACCAACAAGGGCAGTGCTTGCTGTGTGCTTGAGCTGCCCAGCAATTGCGGACAGGATAGGAGCCAATTCAACATGAGAAAAGGTGCAGCACACACCTGCTCAACCTCAATATTACCACACCCCCAGGTGTAGTGCTGTGCAAACAACATTAAGAAAGAGACCCATGCAACAGCTAATATGTGCTGCCTTGTCAACACAGAGTGAACACCTTGCTGTACACTGACGACAGACAAGGGTGTGTGTAGAGGTGATGAAGCAGCTGTAAAATAATGTTTCCGTTTCCAGATATTCCATAAAAAAATACGATGTTGTGAGGCAAACTGCTAAGCACTGTGTGAACAAACATGCCCCCAACCATACACACAAACAACACACTGAGGGCAAGCCAAACATTACATTCCAAAGGGAGGGCCTGTATGGGGATGTGCCGCACTCAGTGATGTGCCAAATTGCAGACACATACACAGCTGTCATCAAACACCAATGTGAGCACAGGGGTCCATGGAAATTACCATCAAATCCGTAGACAAACGTGTAAATGTGGTCCATGAGTGGAGGAGCAGTCTAGTGTTCACATAAATGTCTTGCACACAAGGCAAACACGCACCATATCACAACAGCACACCATGCGCCCTGGGGCAAATCAGTGGAGGTACATGTGCAAGAAAAGCCAGGATTCCCATGGTCCCAAGGAGTCATGTGTGATGGAATGTTAAACATTGTAATGCATGTATGTCACAGAGATAAAGTACAGAAAGAGACACATGTCTGAACAATGAACATATTTATTTTTTCTAACACGTCTCATACATACCATACACAGTGTAAACAGAATTGCAAGGTGTGTCCCACCCTGGCAAATGATGGGAACACAGTCAGCAATGTCAAAATGCACATGCCATGCAAAGGTCAACTCAAGAGCAAAACATAATGGCACGAGAATAAATGTTCATCAGGTGCATGATATGCACTGTGTAGCAGGGCCACACAACACAGCAGATGCTGCATGCCCACAATGTGTCACACACATATGCGTGCATGTAGACAACAGGTGTGGCAGAATGAGATACCAAAACACATAACATGTCCCCCCAAACATAGCCCTCATGCAACAGAGGAGGTCACCAAATTAAAAATACATATGCTGCCAATATGTTGTAATGTGACAAACACATCTGCAAGCGAATGTCATAACTCCCACATAATGGCAGATCACCACATCAGCAATGTGTCAATGTACACCCCAAATATTATCTCAAACTGACTGACTACATGCTAACAGGTAGCAGGGACACATGAACACAGAGTGAATACAAACCACAAAACAGGCAGAAATGTGTACACATAACACCATACAGGAGGCCCCCTTGCATTGTCTGTTGGTTACACAGTCGCTGGCCACATATAGCAGGTTACATGGAATGCAGATGTGTAGCACGAAAATGGTCACCCACAATAACACACCCCAAATACAATGTCCTAATGAGAGTGTGGTAAATGCAGGGGGTAACACAGGACTGTGCAGACGTGCAATGCAAGGTGTGGCCATACATGCAGAGTGTCATGTCTGAACATCAAACAAACACAATAATTAGCATGTGAATATGCAAAGAATGGCACATAATCTCACAGTGCAACACACCGAGGTCATAGCTCCACATGTTGTGGCTCACAAACAGAGTCACTCTGATGCACAGCCACCAGCCGGACACTAACATGGTACTGTGATGCCACACATGAATGTAAACCACATTGCCGCCTACACACATCAATCAAGGATGTTGGTGGGCATGACCGTGTGTTATTGGCAAAACATGTAGCATGTCCAGGTGTGTGGCAGGTGGACATAGACAATTGCAATGCTGAAACTGTTCCCCCCTGCAACAATCACGGCTGTATGCTACAGTTGAAATAAACAGATCAGGGTATCCTGAGTGCCATGTCACACACATGGGCCAAAACTCTGCAGTAAACAACTTGTGAGGAATGTCCAAACGACACAGATGATGTCAGTCCCTGATGCGCAAACTGTACCAAAAGCAAAGGCTTCCTGACATCCAAAATATCACTTACAAAATTCCCAGGCAAACATGGGCGTGCATAGTAAAGTGTCACATGCCAATATGGCACAGTCCGAGGAGGTTCATCTGTGTCCCTGCAATCAGCAGGACTGTCAGCTACAGCATGGCACAAACTGTGTGCTGTACATGTCTGTCATGGTCAAACAAGCAGTCCAAGAGCAATAACGTCCAGCACAGGCCTGTGTTCCACTCACAGAAGTCAAACATCAAATAGGATATTTCCCATTAAACAATAACATGGTGCACTGTCCCACAACAGCTGTTGGATGAGGAGACGAGATGCACTGGAGGAAATGTGTCCATAATGTCCACTGCCCTGTGCAAAGAAAGGATAGGTGTGGCCAATGTTAGTAACCCTGCAACAACACCACAAATTGCCACAATGCACACTGCACTAATTAAAGATTGAAGTGATAGAAATGCAAACATGACAGGATATGCACATCAAATAAAACACAGATGTGAAAGGAACACTACATGTTGCTGCAGACACGGGTGTCACATGGAGATGGTTATGTTAAATACCATGTCACACAGGCATCTCACAGCTACACACTATATGCATCCCTTTTTGTGTACAGAGATGCAACATTACATGTCCATGAGATCAAATGATACCCCACAAAAGGTACAGCCAGATGTAATAACAATAAAACAAAGGTGGAATCTAACCTATGTGTCCATCATGTGTCCCTCATCAATCCCATCAACTGCTGCATATGTACACCAGGTCACAGCGAACGGAGACGATATCAGGTCAGCCAGTAGAACCAACATGTAAAGTCACACATCAGGGATCTTCACATCATGCCTATGTCAGAGAGAAAAAAAATGTTGCTCAACACCAGTCCCACATAACACAGGACACAACTCTGCTCACCAGAAATGTGGGTGATGATGAATAGGTGAACAGCACTACTGTAGAGGTAACAAACCCCACAATGCCCCCCAGGTGCCCGCACCCATCAAAGCATATGACAATGTATCATGCATGTACAATGCAGCACCACATAAGCAAACCAATAAACAGCCACCAGCACAATATGCGTAGTACAATGTGACAGCTGAAATACGTGGCCTGTCTGTGCCCAAGTGCTAATTTGTGCACATAACGGTCGAGTGACATGCAAGGACACCCTGATGATGGCCTATTTAACTAAAATGGTGGAGGCAGCAGGTGTTGCTTCCGCAAAGCTAGCCCATCAAGGCCCACATGTGGATCTGTGGAAAATCTACCAGAAAACCCATTACAGGAAAAATACTGGTCACAACCGCACGTGGAGATGTGTGACAACAGGCAAATATGGGTAAGACCGGCACACAGAATATACGTGAACAACACCAGCTGCCAAATATGATACATAACAGGCTAGATGTTGTGCACCTGACATCACACACATACAATGTATCGGTAGTTCTACATACCCTGGACCCCAGCATTTCTGCTGATGTTCTGCCATGTGCTAATGACACACACCGACAGCACTGTCATCAAGTATGTCCAGTGTAGTGGAAAGAAGAAACAACCTTGTCAGGTTCCAGCGCTGAACGCCACACTGCAACGTACTGTCCCCAGCTGTAATACACCAAAACATGAACCAACAACGGACTGTGCACCCTCACACTGCACAGATCTTGTACATGGGAGAGGCATCATGTACATGTGTGATGCAAATACCAAGGCTCCCCACATCCATCATATGCCTCCCCACCCTCCTGCTGTGCCACACACGTGCCAAAACAGGTGGATGGACACACCATGTTGGTGACGCATCCCAAGGTTCACACTATATGTCTGTGCCTCCCATGTTCAGACCAACACCCCCTCTCTGTGTGCAGTACCCTCCAATTTTGTTTTGAAGCACAGTGTAAGTACCTGTGTCACCTGGAAATATGCCTCAATACCACCTGTATACACTGTGTAGATGCATATTATGCATTGTACATCTCCCCCAGCAAAGAATAATGACAGTTGTGTGTTTATCATGTGATTAAATACATGGCAAGGTCAGCACCATGCCTCTCCACAATAACCACCATGTCTGCATGTCACCTTACCGTGATTGTTGCATGTTAACCCATTGTGTAACTGTGAGAAAGTTCAACCAAGGATAGGTTTGATGTCTCAATGCCCCAAATAACCCCCACATAGGTCTGTGTGTGTATGTGCATATAACATCCCTTGATAGTGTCCTCAAGGTATCTGTGTGTCTGTACCGTGCTATCCTGCCATACACACAGCACGTCCCACACGCATGAGGCAGATGTAGAGATACTATCAAATACATATGCCACCACTAAAATGGAAGACCCCAAAAAATCGGAAGGGCCAACACATCTAGCGTCACATTTGCCTAATGAAATACACCCATTCAGCATCTAACCCACTGCACATCTGTATGTGTGTACATGTAATATACTGCTATGCATGACTCCACCACAAATGGACTGTAGCAATCATATGGCCCCCTGGCTGCCCACTGCACATGTCCACATAATTCACCATATCCATGCCTGTGACACCTGATGAGGCATACCTTACCACACTGCGCTGCTGCTGCAGCAATACACGTGACACCTTGTCAGAAACACCATAGGAACGTTATCAGGTGCATGTGTACTGTGATATGTCTGACATATTGCATTGAAAATATCCAACATACAAACATAGCAAGCTGACAGGAGCAGAACACATACACACACAAACACCCACAGATTGCAGTACACAAACAAAGGTCCCGCATGAAAGCTCACCACAAACATGGACACCTCTATCACACCAAACCCCTAACCATCTGCCTGACCCAGGGCTCCTCACACACAATAACACCAAATAACTGTGTCTGGGCAGCAGTTGCTAGCACAAAAAACCACTAAATGGTACTGTGACCCCCAAAAGCTCTGAAAGGTGTAGCAACACCCTCTGACCCAAAACACCAACAGCTGCTACTGTGCTCTGTCCACATTGTCCATCACACACCTCTGACGACATGTTATGATGGATGTTTAAGAAAAGGACAATGCAGTGTTGCATCTGAATGGTAAATGGTCCAAACATCACCCTTTGTAAACCTCACACGCATACAACAGCACATATATGTGGGTAGATGTGCAATACATACCAGTGAATCTGTCTGCAATCAATCGACGCCTGACCGTTGTGCCTGCCGGTGTGTCACCACAGGCACGTACAGGGGGGCACGGTGGATCCTCCTCCACATCCTCATTAATCTCTGCAGGGATACCATGCCTGAGAGCAATGTTGTGCAGTATGCAACAAGCTACGATAATCTCTGCAACAGTCATTGGCGAATATTGTAAGGCCCCACCTGATCTATCCAGACACCTGAAGCGACTTTTCAAAACGCCAAAGGTGCGTTCTATGACTGAGCGGCTGGATGCGTGGGCCTCATTGTACCTCCGCTCTGCACGTGTCCGTGGTTGACGCACAGGTGTCAGGAGCCAGGGCCGACACCCATACCCTGCATCACCTGCAGAGAAGAATGTTGCATGTGAATGACTGAGCGCATGACACCATAAATTCACAGATGTATAGACGAGAGACATAACCCACAACACATCAGGACAGACATATTTACATCACAATTATCCACCAGACCTAACAACTATTCTGATAGAAATACAACAAATGCCCTGTCAGGTCTGTAGAGACATGTCAGAGAACAACACAATCCCACCTTGTCCCCCCAAAAGAGTCCTATGTTGAGCACACGTCCCATGTTGTGTGGCTCATGTTCTCATCACCGACACCATCACCACCAATGGTAGAGTACGCGATAAAAAACACACATGACACATACAAACAATATATGTTTGCAAAGTAAAGAACACAATAATGTTTGCTGGGCCAATGTAGGCGCACACACACAACATGTTTGACTGTGATGTCAGCCAGGATGAACACAATATCACCATGACACCCCATGTCCTCAAAGGTCTCCATATCTACATATAGCAGTATAACGTCAAATGCTGTTGACCGCTGTCAACAAACCATCTCAGTAGACACCATGTCTACTGTACCCTCACCGTTCCATCCTTGTTAAGTTGTGCTCCACAGAATATGACATTGTAGGCCACATGATTTGTAAAACATCACAGCTACTGAGTATGACAACGTTCCTGTGTATGTCCCACCAATACCCCTACGTCTGGCCAAAAACATAGGCCCACGTCTTTGCAGTCAACTCTCCCAAATGATGAGTCACATCAGGAGAATCACGGACAATGACGACTCAGCACTGCACATGTGCAGTGCGCAAAGGTAATGCTAACCCCAGCCCGGCCCCACCCCTGTAATGGCAGAGGACAAAAGCATTTGCACAGCTATGCAAAACAGTACACCCAATAGCAAAGGCAAGCAACATGCATCATATGTTGTCAACCCCCCCCCTGTCCAACAAACAACAGCTGACAGACCCATGAATGATTGAGTGTGTGGCCCTCACACGCACATGACACGCATTAGGAGCATGGATTGTAAATAACACACGTCTGACATGACCTAACACAGATACAATCTAAACCCATGCATACACAGGTGGGTGGAAATGCCCCCCCCCATCCCTGTGTGCAGAAGGTATACAGACACAAGTGCCAATACACACCCGACACACACATCTGAACAGTTGCATATGTTCCGTAACAACACCAGCATCTCCACATCACATATGGCTGTGAAACGGATGTGACATGGCTAATCATGTCCCCTGTTAAACAACGTCTACAGTCCTGTAATTATGTAAAGTCACAACAGTTGTCGGTTTGCTGAATGGGAGTTCATGTTGCTATAGCACAGTGGGCAATATCTACAACACATGGGTAATGTTACGTAAACACATACATATATGACTAATCTTCGAAGATATATATGGAGATACTCACCCAGCAATATACAGTCACCGTAATGTCCATCCTCAAATTCCCTAAATAGGGCTGAGCGATGCATGCAGGATATAGGAGTCATGGGTGGACCCTGGAAACCTTGGGAACCACATTCAGAATATGCAGATTAGCATCACATACAACCTGAACATTCAGGGAATGGTAGTGTTTGCGGTTTGCGGAACACCACCTCCCTGTCTCTGGGCGGGACCAGGGCAACATGTGTGCAATCAATAGCTCCCATCACGTGTGGTATCCCGGCTAACGCCTCAAAGGCCTGGTCCAGGGTCTCCCAATGTTGCTACTGTGGGGAAGGGCTATGTACGTCCCCACCCGGCTGACCATAGCACGCAGTACTTGGTGGAGACAGCGTGAGAAGGTGGGGCAGCTCATGCCACCCACTGCGGCCACAGATGACTGGAAACAGCCAGAGGCAAAAGAAATGTAAGGCAGCAAGGAGCTTGACTACACCTGGTATGGCATGGGACCGGCTAGTCAGGGGCTCAAGGTCAGGTCTCAGATCCTCATACAGCCCCCTAATAGCCCTTGTGCTCAGTCGGTACAGGGAGATGACCTGGTCCTCACGCATGCCCTGGAGCTGGGCCCTGGGCCTATAGAGCCGCAGCTGCCGAGCCTGCACCTCAGTACGCCGTCTGTGCCGTCGCCGCACAGCACCTCTCTGGCCAGCCGCCGCAGCAGCAGGTCTGAGTTGCTGCGGGTCTACACCCATGCCCTGTGCCACAGCCCCATGGACATCATCTCCCCTGTCCAGCAAACCGTAGCATCTGCCCACGTCTTTGGGCACATGCAACAACTAGTAGGTCCTCCTTGTAAAGCGCTCTGTGACTACACAAGCACAAACACACAAACCCAGACACACAGAGACACCGACTCACACACTTGCCCAAAACACTGCACAAATGGCAAACCACCACAAACATCAAAGACAACAGACAACTCCCACAATATGGCTCACTACAGTTGCTCCCAGATTCTCCAAACAAACACACGCCGCGGCCTACCAAAAACACCCTCAATGTTGCTGACTGAGCACCCTCTTTTTATACAGTGTACTGTTATTTTCCGTTTTTCGGTACCGCGCCGCGTGTGCGCAGTGGCGCATGCGCAGGAGGTCACGCATCGCCGCCTGTCTGTGCGTGCCGCGCATGTGCAAGCGTTGTCACGTGTGCGTGTGTATGACTGCGACGCGCATGTGCCAATTGGGGCGCATGTGCGTTTGGGTGTGCGCGGAGCCCATGTGAACCCCGTTACGCATGGGCGTATGCGTTTCACCAAAGTCATGATGCAAAACACAAACGGCATGCGCTAAGAGTGGCGCTTGCGTGTCGCGCAAGCACCTTAAAAGGCCCAGCGCATGAGCATGCGCAATTCAACCACAGGCGCGTCGCACAAGCAGCGCCGTCGCCGACGTCCTGCTGCAAACAAACGCCCACGCGTTAAGAGTTGTGCCTGCGCATAAACGCACACAACCATAGAGCGAGACGCCATGAGCATGCACAATTAAACACAGGCGCGTCGCACAAGCATTGACGTCACACAGTGGGCGCATGCGCAACGTATGCACCGTCCACAAAACTACAAATGCACCCAAACGGAAGCAAAATGTTGAGGGTTGGTTGAGGAGTCAGAGCGAGTGTATACAGAGTTGATGTACGTGAGAGGTGGTGTAGTGAGAGGTGGGTCAGTGTCATTTGGGTAGCCACATCTTCCCGTGTTGTTTGATAAGTACCCATATCTGTAGTCTGTCATTGTGTGTGTTAATTGTCTGTGTATTGTGTTAGTGACTGTTCTGTTCCTGTGCTGTGTGCCTTGTGGTGGGGTCGTGGTTGCGGTGTCTGTCCCGTGCTGTTGTGGGAGGGGCGGAGGGGGTGAGGTGCAGTGGGGAGGCGAGTGGTGAGGTGAGTGGGGAGCAGAGAGGAGGGAGGAGGCCGATGCAGAGACAGACCCGAAGCCAGCCGGGGGAGGGGGAGTGACAGGGAGGACACACAGGGGTACAGAGAGAGATAGGGAGCAGGGACAGGAGACAGAGAGGGATAGAGAGAGGGATAGGGATAGGCAGGGAGGGACACAGACAGAGAGGGACAGAGAGAGGGGGAGAGGGAGGCTGAGGTTGGGGGAGGCTGAGCCTGGTGTTTTTGCGGGTGAGGTGGTGCCGCCAGTACCACTAGAGGCAGGGCCTGCGGGGACTGAGGGACCTGTGGAGGTGGGGGCCGTGCCAGGGCCATAAGTACCTGCACAGCCTGCTCCCAGCAGGCACACAGGGAAGCGGAAGCGTGTCCCTGTGTCTGAGGCTCTCAGGAGGAGGGCAATAAATTCACAGATGCTGAGAACCACAACCTCCTCTCCATGGTCCTTGAAAATTACGAGGTTTCTGTTTGGCCGACAGAGCACAAGGACAGGCACAGCAGGGCGTAAGGCGGTTGTGGGAGGCGGTCCAGCGAGGGGTCGCAGAGGCAGGGGCCCCCCCACGGGACATAGATAGGCCTGAATGACAAGACAAAGATATTGCTGACATCAAAAGAGGTGTACGGCAGCACCTCTGTGCCGAAACACAACATGCTAGGGGTACAGGAGGGGGGGCCCCCTGCCCAAGGCCATGCTGACGCCCCTAGAGCAACAAGCTGCGCTCCGAACGCCTCGGTCCGGTCTACACCTATGGTCTGCCTGCGCTGCTAGGATACTGCAGATTCCACATGCACGGTCAAGTATGTCATGGCATATACATCACATCGACAGTAACCTCCCTGAGATGATCAATGTGTATACAGTGACATTTGAAGATGCACACACATACCTATCTCCCCATTCCAAGGATGTCGTTAGCCTTGTGTCTGAAGGCTGTGTGCACACCCCATCATACATCTATGGTGGCCAACACATACGAAACAGTGCGAACACTATGTCGGTAGACGTGAGAGGTCCAGAGATGTTTTGCGCAATGTGTCTGGGGTTGTTTTCCTGAGGGTGGAATGATAAAGCGGTCCGTGTAATCATATGTAGATGGGTGATTACTGTATGCCACCACATGGTGGCACTGGAACAGTTGTAATTGGAAACCCACATGTATATTTGCCAGGGTAGGGGCGAAGGGGGGAATGGTCACCACAAATGCAGTAGTAGGGAAATATTACATCCACAACTGTATTTAAAACAATACGTCAGTGTTCATGTGTTTACAGAGTATTGTAAACATGGGACACACCACCTATAATGTACCGTACTGTAACCCAGGTTACCCAGCCGCCGTCATGTGTCCCTGTGTCAGGATCACGGACGGCTGGTACACACACAGCAGATGTATGAGGATAGTGGGAGGAACATCCAGGCCTTGCCGTAACCCATCCCTGTCAACGTTGGACCACGTTCCTGCAAACCCTTTGTCATGCAACACAATAACTTGACCATTGGGAAGCCAAAGGGTATATCAACCACAGAGGGTTCCTCCATGATTTGCACAAACCTCTTGGCCATGTCTGTCATCCGAAAATCTATGGCGAACTCAAGAGTTTCATTACAGGGTAACTATGGCGTCAGTACAGCTGGACTGTTTGCAGGGCCTCACCCCACGTTGACAAGGGTATTGCTGGGCAAGGATGTCAGATGTGGATGACACAT